>VDFB02037682.1:0-50408 GCA_007258455.2 Sequoia sempervirens | reverse complement strand
AGTAGTTTCTATATCCAATTTTTGGGTTTTTGGATCATTTTACAAAGTTAGATATGCTCACCAATGTGTGAACTAGGTTTTCAATGTTGATTACTGTGTTATGAGAGAAATGTATTTTCGCCACATTTCTCCATAGTTTGGTTTTAGGTGGTGTGGATCTAGGAAGTTTCTTATGTTGTTTATATCTTTAATAATTCAATATTTCTCTTTATTTTGTATAATATAGTGTTTATTTCATGCATTAGTGTGTGTATAAGGTTAACTAGATGTTTTGGGATGAAGTATTTCTATGATGAAAGTTTGGATGAAGTATTTTTTTGATCTCAGGTGGTTTGTGGATTGTTTTAGATCATGTAAAATATATTTACGTGGTTCGCGTGTTGTCTTGATCAAATGGCAAGCATGTACTTAATATTTTTATGATGTTTAGCATAGGTAATGGCTGACCTAGTGTTAACAATACATGTGAAGTCATTTCAAAGTTGTTTGGAAGCATGTTAAGGTGTGTTGGGACATATTTGGGTTCTAACTAAGGATATATATGGGTCACCTTCATTCCTATCCACCATGGGAATGTTTGGGTGCCGACCTACTTTGAAGTTGTAAATGTAAAGGATGTGTTGCCGACCTTGGAGAAGGTTTTCAAGGATGAGGATGATATAAATAAGAGTGGTGTTGTTAGAAGATCTCAAGATAGATGTGAGATAGATTTGAATGATGAGTGTGATGTGAATTGCAGAAGTATAGATGTGAATTTGAGCAGAGTAGTTTGAACTTTAAAGTGTTGGACTTCTAAAAGCACTGAGTTGAAGGCATCTGAAATATTTCAAACAAAGCTAAAAAAGTGTTGGAGTAATTGTGGTGGATTCCTTGTTGCATTCAGATAGTGCTCTCTATGTAACATTTCTCTTCTATCTTCTTTTTATTCTAAGCAATGACCTTTGGCTATGATCCCTATTGGATAGTGTGTCCTATTTTGGCTGTGAGCCCTTGTATAGGTTTTGTAATTACTTATATTATGATCTAATGATCACCATGGTTTTTACCTCATTAGGTTTTCCACTCAAATCTAGTTTTCTCTTGTGTATTGTGTTTTTGTTTCAATTTTTGTTATCTGCATTTCATGATTAATTACTATAACAAAATAAGGGTTTAATGAATGCTTGTGGATTTGATTAGTGTTGAGGGTTTTTTATGTTTTAAATTGATACAACTTACTCACCCCTCCCCTATGAATTGTCTTTTTCATTCAACAAATACAAGGGTATGTGCAAGATCATGATGGGCCAAAAAGTGTTGATATGATGGGTGTGGCTGACGACTTTTTTTTACTCAAAATTGATGAAACAAAAAGGATTTTTAAAGGAGATTCTCAACTTTCCACCAATATAAATTATGCTTTACTTGAATTTAATAAATAATTATCATTCATTTTCTATTTGAATTACAGCTAAATTCCTGATTAATAGGCTGATTGAAAAACATCTATAGCTTTCAAACGATATCACATTTTTTGAATCTAAAACATGTGTCACATTCTATGCTTCACATAATATAGGATTAAAAAAAAAAAAATTCATGGCTTTTGACCAAGTTGTGGTCGACACACAATTTTATATATTTTGAAAACCTGTAATAAAAAAATCATAATTAATTATTTACTTGGAAAAATTCTCCTATAAAAAAATATGACATCACATCATGACATGATTCCTCTACTTATAAATCTAAAATCTTATAAAAAAATATAATATTTTATTGTGGTTAGGATGGTCAGACAAACACCTACTTCTTATTTTCCCTCAAATTTAAGTACTACTGCATTGAAATTTCAAATTTTCACCAAATAGATTTTTATTTTTTTAAATAAACCTAGTAGCTTATAAAACTATATTCAATTTGCTACAGATTCTATTCTTACGTATTTTTGAAATAATATAGATAACTTATTCAAATTTTTACGTCAAGTTTCCTAACTCTGATTTTTCTAAAATTTTCGCCACTTAAGGGCCTATTTTTTCCATAATGATCTTGCACATACCCACAATATTTAAATCATTAGCTAATGTAAAAGATCTTGAATCAAATGGGTTTATTCCAATTAAGTCTTGTAATAAAGGAATGAATGGGATGCATAAAAAATATGATTTATCAAAGATGCATTCTAATAATATATTTTATATCTTAGATAATCTCAAATGAGGATCTTTACTTTACTCTACTTGAGAATACTTCAGATAATTAAGGTTTTGTACTCCTCGATTTTTCCCCATTCCCACCTCTAGAAGCTTAAAATCTATTTGATGTATAGGTGTTAACTAGGGAAAATAATCCTCTTTCTCCAAGTCATGTTGATGGACCAAGAAGAAATAAATGATTTAGTTTACATGTTTTTTTATTCTTAAGTTATTTTAAATGTTACAATTCCTTTCTTGATAGTTTTTCCATTTGAATATTCTAAAAAATAAAATGGAATAATATCCTTAAGATATTGGTTAGAAGGATAAAATTAAGAATAAAACTCCTACTCTATTAGGAACTTAAAAAAAAATATTAAGATGAATGGTATGGATAAAGTCTCCAAAGTGGGGAGAAAAGTTACTATGGGAAAGTAAGGGTGATAAGGGAAACAAGAGTAGAATCTTGGGTCATTCACACTTGAAATTACCACTTCTCTATTTCTAAAAAATGACATCTAGTTCATGGAATGTTATGGGTTTGGGAACACCATTCATCAAAATTTTATTCATGGAATTATTTAGATTCATAAGTCTAATATTATTTTCCTCTAGAAAGTCAATTTTTTTTAGGATGAAAGTTAGCTACTTCTTCAAATCTCTTGAAAGCTAGGCAATGTTAATGTATTGCAACTCAAGGTTCTACAAGAGGGCTATATTTCCTACATGACCTTCATTAGATTAAATATTTGTCTTGTCTATTGGGTAAGAATTTAATATCTTTGGTAAGTACCTATTTTGATTCAAATCATCATATTTTTCCTATCCAATGTTTATGCTCATATGCATTTCCAATGCAATATTTTCTTGTGAATTCATAGATTCAATTTTTTATTATTTGTTTGATTCTATCCATTGGATCTTAGATTTTTATTTTAAATTGCTATTCCTTTTTTTTATGATAAACTTGGAGGCTTGAGTTAGATAGATCATTCTTTATCCTTGTTATAAGATACTATGTATTTTCTGAATTCTTGTGTACTTTTAAATAATTGGTAGCATTTTTACTTTGATTAATAGGAGATGTAGTTCTACTTCCATTTTTTGAGTGGCTAGATATCCTTTCATCTTTTGATTATTTTATTAGGGATAATTGGATTACTTCTTTTGAATTTTTTTTGGAAAAATTTGGATCATTGGAACATCAAATTTTCTTCATCTCTTTCTTATATCCTTAAGAATCTCTCATTCAGTTTTTAGTTAATGTGGTTTTATGATTAGGGTATATGTGAGAACATGGAATTAGTGTGGTTGTAGGGTAAGCCCTCCTTTACTTGTATGCATTAATTTTTTAAAATTTTCAAACTATTATGTTTAAGCTGGAATAATGAAATAAATTTGGTTTTGGTATTATTTTTTTTAGAAAAATGGGAGGAGGAAATATTGAATGATATTACCTTCTAAGTCATAGAATTGGTAGGACTAGATAATTACTTCTAGAGGAACCTTCTCTTTCTGAAGAGATTCATAGTTTTAGAACATCTAGTGGATATTTTTTGTAAGAATAAATAAAAATTAATTGGCTCCAAGAAGGGGGATCAAAATACCTCATTTTCCCATGTAATTTAGTTAAAGAAAGGAGTAGTAATAATATTAATATATGAACTCTTCTCAAAGAATTCAACTATATTCATCATAGGATATTAATTGGGAAGTTAATTATCATTTCTCTTCTTTGCTTAATTACAATGGTCCTACAATATGGATGGAGGAAAGTGTTATTTGAGGCTTCATCCCTTATTTGGTTGTTGCATAAATTAATTTTTTCCTTATGGGGCCTATCACTCTTGTAAAAATTTAAAAAAAAAAACATTTAGATGAAGAAAGGTAAGTCTTATAGCCTTGATGGATTCTCTATTGGGGTTTTAAAATATTTTTTGGACATAATGAAGGATAATATTTTGGAAGTTATACATGCATATCACAATAATAAGAAGATGCTTTAATTATTCAATTATATTTTTATGGATTTAATTACAAAGAAAGTGTGGGATAATATTTTTTTATCTATTGCACCCTATTTCTCTCTAAAAAATCTCTAACAAGATAATTACCTAAATTTTTTGTTGATAATCTAAAATAATTTTAGGTTATTCAATATTTTCTGAATATGGAGGCTTTGTGAAGAGGTGCCAAATTCCAAATATTATGATTATTTATAAAAAATAAATTCATTCCATGAGTTGTTATAAGGATAAATATATGTTTATCAATATGGACATGTCTAAGGCTTATGATAGGGTCAAATGGCACTTTATTTAGAATTATTTATCAAATTTTATTTTCTTTTAGGGGGATTAAGTGATTCATGAGTTATATGGCATCCTCTTCCTTCTATATTATTATTAATGATATCCCATTCTCTCTTTTCTTAGATTCTAGGAGGTTGCAACAAGGTGATCCCATCTCCCCCTACCTTTTCATTCTTATGGTTAGCGGTTTGAGAAGGCTCCTTAATGTGACTAGAGGGCTGACATAAGTCTTTATGGTTGTAAAGTGGTTAGTTTTATTTATTCTCATTCTCATCTTCAATTTATATATGATACAACCTTAATTGGTTTGGCTAAATTCCAAGAGACTACAAAAAATATAAATACTTTGAATATATTTTTGGTGGTTTCTAAAAATTAATGAGGATAAGTAAAAAAAATATTTATCTAATTATATTTTTCCCATTCAATACAATATCTTTCCTATTTTACTGTTGAAAATAAGATAATTTCCCTTCGATTATCTTGGTATTTTTCCTTGACAATTAGTCTTCCTAATCAATTATTATAAAATATAATTATTGATAGTTTTAGAATGTAGGTTTCTCATTGAACCTTTTAATGATTGTATTTTGAAGGATATCTTACCCATTTAAATTAAGTGTTGAAATCTCTTTGTCTTTACAAATTTTAATGTTGTAGGGAATTTGGACACTAAAAATTGGAGTCTTATTAGCTAGGGTTGGGTTTGTAGGCTTAATAAAAGTGTTGATATTATTATTAGGAATTCTAAATTGAATAGTCAAGCCTTGGCTACAAAAATTTATTCAAGATGGTGCAAATAGAAATATTGGATATGGTCCAAGATTCTAAGCTATAAATATTTATGATGTTTTACTATTTTTGAAGTTCTATGAATATGTATGGTTGGGAAAGGGTCTATGAATTTGAATATTATTAAGAAGGTTGTATCACTTGTTATGTAGGCCTCTTCTTGATTGCAAATTTTTGAAAAATACTATTTTTAGATGGATTTATGGGATTATGTAGTTCCCATAGGTATTTGTGCCTTTTTCTTCTTCATTTTTTGAAGCATTAGAGTTGTAGAATTATCTTACTATTATTTTATATTATGAATTGGTGATCACTTGTGGATACCCATGTTCTAGTTTTGGATATTTGACATGCATATATTTGGATGTAATACTTCTATATATGTGTGTATGTTTATGTTGATTGATACTTTAGCTTCATTGTTTTTATTTAAATGGAATTATTGGTGGGTAGACCTAGCTACCTTAGTATTATTTATAAAATGATCAATTTTACATGATCAATACTATTGGAATAAATTATTTAATTGAATTATTATTAGTAATTTTTTATTGTTAATTATGCAATATTACCATTTTCTTTATTTATTGCATATTGGAAAGATGTGTGTAATATTCGATTGAGTGTGATGGAATTTATATGTGTTTGGGAAATGGATGGTATGTGTGGAAAACTGACATGATTATCATTGTCCATCTTACCTTACTAGTCTTTATGTTGTCAAAACCCATGAAAACCATATCCAAATTGAAAACAATTCTATAGCCCCATATGTTAGAACCACAAATGTGTCTACTTGGGAAATTTTAATCTTCATATTGCATGTGCATAGTATGCATAAGTGATTCTAAAATTCTTTGTGGATTAACAATTATAATATTTTTTATGGAAATTGAGATGTGATGCCTCCTATTAAATTTAAGAGAGAGTTTTAGAACATAATGTTATTAGGGTTCATATCCTTATAAAATTTATATGTTGTTCTAATATAATGTTATAAAAACTTATATATTATATTATATTATTAAGCATATCCCATTTAATATAATTATAGTCTAATACTATTAGATCATTGTGTTGGAATATTTTTGGTCTTGTCATTGGTGTCAACCTCTAGTATAGTTAGGGAGACTTTTAGAGGTTGTTGGTAGTGTTGTCATTAGTACTAAGAGTGGATATGTTGAGGTTTGATTGATGTCAACCTCTAGTGTAGTCATGATGAGAAGGTGTTGCAGTGTTGAGTAGGTGTTGTTGATGCAACTAGTTCACCTAGTTTCCAAGTTCTTTTGAGAAAATTTGACTAAAAGAGTGTGTAGTGTGATAGAAGTGTGTTTAGTGTTGTGTTCTAAATTTCTTCACAGTTGAAGATATTATTGTGTGGTTTGGATGTGATGATCAAAGGTATTAAAAGGTGCTATATCCAGAGTTTTAGGTTCTGGATCATTCTATAGTGGAATATTTATTTCATGTATTGTGTTTGTCTATGATGAAGGTTGTTTGGGAGAAACAAGATTTCTCCACATTTCTCCACAGTGAGGTTTCTTTTATTGTGAATTTGGGAATGTGCTAATATTTTCTGAATCTACCTTCCCTTTAAGTTTTTGGTGTTTTATCTGTTTCACAATTCTGGATTCATAAGTTGCGTTATGTGGCAGTATGTTTGATTACACAAAATAATGGTTTTCTTAGTTACATGTGGTTGTGGCAGTGTTGTAGAATGTTCTGATGATGCGGGAATATTCTAGGATGTTGTATGGATGTTGTGAATTGTTTCTTTGTGTTCCACATGTTACTTTTGGACCTAGAAATGTGTGTATATGGTCACCTATTAGTGTTAGTGTAGGTTTGGTAGACCTAGGTGCTAGCACTAATTGTGGAGATTTTTTGTTGTTTATGGAAGCATGTTGAAGCATGTCAATGTAGATTTGGGTCCTAGTTAACCCTTGACATTTTTTTCCTTCACTTCTTTCCACCATGGAAGTGTTTGGTGCCAACCTATTTAGTGGATGCACATTTGAGGTGCATACATTTCATTGTGGCCAACATGGAGAAGGTTTTTGACATTGTCATTGGTATAAATACGAGGTGAATTGTTATGGATCTATGTGGTGTGTGAAAGATGTGAATTTGATCAAGTTTGGTGATCTAAGTGTGAGCTTAAATTCCTATGACCTTGGATGTAGTAAGAAAAAGGTATCTACATTTTCAATGTGCATGAAGTTGTTAGAGGCAGTGAGTAAAAGGTTGTGGATGGTGGAAAGTTGCAGTGGTGGATTTTCCTATTCTCTTAAGATAGTGAATCTCTTTGTAGTAGTCTTCTTCTTTCTTCTTTCTTCTAGGAAGTGAGACCTTAGCAATGAGCCTAATTATATTCGTTGTTGCTATTCATATATATGTGAGCTAATCCTCACCATGGTTTTTCCCTACTTAGGTATTTCCAGGTAAATTTGGTGTTATTTTGTGTATGGTTATGTTTACATTACTAATTCATATGTTAACATTTTGCAATGCTTAATGAGGGTTTAAATGTTGATAAGGATTTGAAATTTAATGAGGGATTGAATGTTTTAATGTATGATTGACTCATGCCCCTTTCAGTTGTCTTGTGCGCCTAACAATTGGTATCAGACTTGTAGTTCCTAAGAAGAAGCTCAATTGCTTGAGGTAGATTCAGATGGTGCATAGTAATGGTGTCAAATCTCCTATGTTCAATGGAATGAATTATGCTTATTCAAAATCCAGGATTGAATCCTTTCTAGTCTATCTTGGATTTGGAGTCTAGAAATTAGTTGAAAAAGGATATACCATACTTTCTAATGGTTTGATGAGTGATGATGAGATCATGAAGGATTATGAGAAAAATGGAAAAGAAAGAAATTATATTATTAGTGGTCTCTCTAATTCTAAACTTAGAAAGGTGAAAATTTTAAAATCAGCTAAAGATGTCTAAACAAAGTTGGAGATAATTTATGAAGGATATGATAAGGTCAAGAAAGAAAAGATGTAAAATTACAAAGCCAAATTGGAAACCCTAAGGATGTCTGAAGATGAAGATATTACAACCTACATGCTCAAAGTTGATGAATTTGTTAATACCATCAATGGTCTTAGTGGTATGTTGGAAGAAAAAAAAGTTGTGAGAAAGACATTAAGAACTCTTCCAATGTCATGCCTATAATTTTTGTTAGAAAAACCTAACAATTTTTTTTTTAAACATGTAATTAAGATAATTAACCACTCTAAGTGTTAGAGGTGAAACCCAACTTGATGCGAGTGGCACACCTTCGAGGAGGTATCTAAACATAACTTAATGATTTGTCCTTACCAAGTGATTTAAACCCAAAAATTGGCATTGGTAGCAATGTCTTCATTTAACCAAAATAATGACAATGCTAATTACTCTTCACTCGACAAATAAAATGTTATTATTATTTAACCATAACATTATTTATTTATAAAAAGAATAGTATTACTAAAATCATGTTATCATTAACTCTATTCCCATTATATTCTACCATTCAACAGTAATATTAATTTACTAATTTATTTTCACTGTTAGCGTTATAAATGCAACAAATAACTTGAAAGTAATAATATTATTTCATATTATTATCGATGTTGATATGTTAACACATAGTAAACTCTATTATAATTTTTTTATTTATTTATTTTAATATTATTTGCATTCTTCCATCCAATTATTAGTTTTAATCTACATTATTAAGAATCGATAAAAGTTCAAAATATACAATATCTCAATGATAAGAGAATTTGTACAAAGAACATTAATAACTAAATTGGTTGAATCAACGTTTCCCATTCATTACTATTTTTTTTTATACAAATATTAATATTCTTATTGATAATATAAATATAAATATGAATAGCATAATATTATTGATAATATAAATATTATTAGTACAATTCCTTGATACAAACATTAATCCTATAATAATATCTAGTACCATCTTAGCATTATTATTAACTCCATATCGTAAATAATATGACTACCTTAACCCACCAAGTTGTGTTTATTTATTTATTTATTGAAAATTAACCTTAATAACATCATTTATGTCCATCCACTATAATTTACCATAATATTATTATTACTATCAATTTTTCTTTGAGCAATTAATTTTATATCTTCTTGCACCTAGCTGAAATGAGATATTATTATTATTAACAATGCACCGTATTTTATGTTGGTCGATGTTCGAAAGGAAGGAATAATAATAAAATATAAATACCCATTTGAATGGTGACAGGGCCAAGTATGGCGCTAACAATGCAGCCTTATATTCACCGTTAGATGTGAAGGAAGATCAACGGTGTGCAAATGAAGCTGCCTAAAACTGACAACAACCCTAAAATACTATACCATTTATTCTTATTTTTTTTTCTTCTCCTGATTATTGTGTTTCATGTGCAGACAGAGCATGACGGCTGCAAAAGATTGGGTCAAGGAAATACAGGGCGAGTGGAGGGGAGTGCTTCATGCCTCAATACCTTTATTTATCTGCAAGGCATAAGGACTGTTTGCAACATTTTTTTTTTCAAAATATTCAGCTGTATATGAATCGACTTATGTGTTTTTTTTTTAAATGATTTTTAAACCCCAAAGAGGCGATCAACTGTTTGAGATATTTTGTTTATTTCTGTATTTTATTTATTTATCCCTTCTATAAGAGCTTTTCCCTCATTCTTTTATATTTAATTTACAGTATTTTGTTTGTTCCAGATGTTCAAAGAATGGTGATCTATTGTTTGTAGATCTGTGGGGTTTAAATCTGCAAATGCTTATCTCCAGCTTGAAGCAATATGTTATTTAAACAAAAAAAAAAGCCACTATTAAACTAAAGGTTTTAAATATGCATTTGATCTAGAGTTTTAAATTTCTTTTCTTTCATGCACAAGTCATAGGTTCCAGGTTACATGGATTTCTCTTGTTGTTTTATACCTTATTTATGTCAAGCATATAGGGGTAGGGCATTATTTAACCTTCCCTTATCTCACAGATCTTTGTATATATTCTTTCCACCCTGAGTAATGAAAACCCAATATAAATTTACTGGTTTATTTTGTTTTTAATCAATTACTGTAATGCAAATATATATTTATTTATTTCAAATCTGCTCATACAGAACGCTGCACTTTAGTTGCATCTTTAAACTGTAAATTTCACTTCGCAGGCATTTTCATTCTTTCACAGCCTGTGTGCATTTCATTCTTGAACAAAGTTATTAATTTTTTTCTTATTATATATATATATATTCTTTTATTTTATTTTTATTACCTAATATGTACTTTTTGACTGCAACAGAAAATGTCTACTTAATTGATTTAATATACATTAATACTTTAATCAATAATTATTTTATATAAAAAAATATAATATGTTTATTTCATGATTATTTATATAAGGATGAGTATTTACATTCATGAAGGGTTATAATATATATACATATTTTTTATTTGATATAAAAGCAAATAATTCTCTTAAAAATGTATAATATATAAATATAAATTAAATTTGTGCTTTTTTCTTTTTTTCTTTTTTTCTTTTTCATAAAATCTATTCAACTTTCTCAAATAGACATCTCTTGCCTTTTGATTTGAAAAAAAGTTATTATTTGTTTCTAAATAAGACTCTTAGATAAGTATCAATAAAGATTACTTTTATTCACCACATATTAACTTTCCATTTTCCACCTTTAAAAGGATAGAATTAGATGAACTAGATTATTTTCATGATTTTCATCCAAATCTCTAAATTTGAATAGGGGATGGATATTATTGAGTTTGTATATTTATCTTCTCTTTCATAGACATTTTTAGTTTCAAACTAAAAGGAGCTGCAATTATTTTATCTTTACCTTTAATGACAATTTCATCTTTGAATGCTATCATAATGATATATCAATATTCAAGAAGATTAAATCAGTTATGGGGCTTAGAAGGTTTAATATTGGTAGAGGAGCAATACATTGCTTATATCTTAAAAGAAAGAAGTTAAATACATTTTCATATGTAAACTTGAAATAACATTTTTTTTACAAGAGCCCATTTTAAAAAATATCCCACCATACTTTCCATTATAACCACAAATGTCAACAAATTCCCTTAAAGAAAAATCACAAAAACCCATTATTCTCCTTACAAATGAATACCAAACTTTCTTTTATTTATCTTCAAAACCTCAAGTAGAAAAATGTAGCTATGGAATGATAACATGCTAACAAATAAGACTAACTTTCAACATTATCACAACAAACAATTTTACATGACAATAAATACAAACTTGCTCTCTCATCCCTATTTTCATTTACAATAACAGATTAGCTTTCAATATTACAAACAATATTTTAGAATACAATGAATAACACAAACAAATGAACAAGGCTTGCTCTCCACCCTACCTTAATGGCATCATGAAGCCTCATGGGCTCTAGCCATACCCCCGAGCAAGAAATAAATGACTACCAATGATCTAGGTAGGAAGGTTAAAAAAATAGCTTAACTACAATTTTTTTTGTCTATCCATTCACCAAAAAATTCTAAATTTACAGACACATAAACTTAAGACTTTCTCCCACTTGATTTGAAAGCCATCACAAAATAACACAACACAAAGCTCCTACTCAAACAACTAATAGAAATGAGGAGAAATCACTTATCTCCACCATGTTGCATTTTGAACTCCTCTTTTACATGTGAGAGCTCCTTGCTTCTTTTCCAATTTTCTTCTTTTCTTTTTCCCCAAACTTCAAATTCTCCAAAAGAGTTCTCCAAGAGGAGAAGTGGGTAACATCCATTTCCTCTTTTCCATCCAAGTATATAGGAATTCAACTTGAATTCACTTGAATGAGAGAGAGACACTTGTCACTCTCTCATTTGATCTTTCAACACACATCCCCACCTCACACATGTGTGAGACTTTTGGGGAGATGGGGAATGTACTATGACACTCTACCCAACATCCCTTACAAGGTGGCTTCACACATGTGAAAGCCTTGATTCTCTTCCCAATTTCATTAATGAACTTTGGGGAGTGGTGGGAGAGTGAAAAGTCACTTCTCCCAACTCCCAAGGACTCAAATTCGTCACAGTTTTTCAAGTGGACTTTTGAAGGGTCATATCCTGCCATAAGGACAAAGTCACATGTCCAAAAGACCCCCCTTCCATAGGTATAGGTCATATGGGTCAATTTTTGCACTAATATCAATAAAATTGACCAAACAACACCCTAGAATGACCACTTTAAAGGCTAATTCGAAATTCAAGACTTGACTAAAGATTTCAAAATCCTAATTATACTTGCACCCTTAATCACTTGGTTTAATTCAATAAAGCTCCACAAAACATGTTTATACTAATCTACAATCATTAAAATCCTAAACACAATTAAAACTTACACAAAACCTTAACTACCTCCTAGATCATAGGGTCAAAATTTACAACTTCAAAAGATAAATAATTAACTTGGGTCTAAATGGTTCTCCCTTTTTACCCTTGACATTACTCTCACATGTATTTTTCCAAATACATGTTAGATAGAAATATAATAAATACCTGTTCAAAATATCAATAATATCAAATTCAATAGTCAGTAAATCATAATACACATATATTCATTTCCTTTCCCTATGGAAGATGAAACTTTGAGCATGCATGAAATAATAATGAAAACCTAACCTTAGCTAAATAATTTATTTACATTACTAAATTTACTCTTAGACACTCCTTCATCTAATAAAATTCATCATGCAACTTGATATCTAATTTATATAATTTTTCTTCAAATTATCTTACCTCAAGTATACCCCTCATTGATTAGAGTCATCATTTAAATTTATCTCGATGGTGCTTGGCTAGTGATCCTTCTGGAAACTTCTTCCCGATCTTCCCAAAGTCCCACTTTGTTCCTAACTATTATTATTTTCCAAGTAGCATGAAATTTATTAGCAAGATTCAAACCAATGTTAGGTACACAAAATTCCTTAGTTCAAGAATCATCACATTCATTCTTAATAGTTTTCCCATTTTCATTTACTAAAGAGAATTTATCACAATAATCATTTAAACTAGTTCATAAGAAAATTAAAATATTAAACATGGAATCAGGTTAAATCATCAATTTATTCACCAAACAAAATAATTGAACTTATCAAGGTGTTACATAATTTTATAAACATTGTTGGGCCTCACATCCAAGATCTTGTAGTTCTAAAGTTTCTTCTATTGAGGAAGCTCAAAATTTAGATCAATATTCTAGAGATTGCATGTTTGGTGCTTTACTTTCTTATGAATTGAGAGAGTTTGGTAAATATTCTACAAATAAAGAAACTGATTTGAAAGTCTACAATGAAAAGAAGGATGATGAATCTAATCTTGATTATCTTGATGTAGTGTAAGCAAATTTTTCAAAAATAATGAAAAATAGCACTGGAAAATATAGAGGTAAGTTAGCCTTTAAATCTTTCTATTGTGGAAAGATAGGTCATTATGTTTCTAAATGTCCAATAAAATTTGTAAATGACAAACATAGGGATCTATGAGATAAGAGGGATTCCCTACACATGGGTCTCTTTGTTTTTAAGAGATCACCAAGGAATAAACTACCCTTATCCACCTCAGCATAAACAGGATAAAGAAACTATAAAGGAAATGTGCATAAACTAACTTTCAGGGAAGACTACTTCAGATCCTAAGAGAGTAAAACTTCTAGATTTTTTCCTCTAATAGAGGAGTTCTTGGCCAAAGGACAACAACACAAATTTAGGATGCCAGCCTGTGCGTTGTGGTCTAATGGCACACTAGTGTCTTGAGTGACAAAAATAGCTTAGGTGGCCAGAATAAAGTATAACTTCCTAACTTGGATTTGAGGTTTGCTAAAAAAAAAATCAAATAGAGAACATAAACTTCAAGAAAAGCACGAGGAGAACTTGGGGAAAACTTACCCTTAAGCAGACATTCGAGTCTTCACTCCAAGATTTGTTTCAAAACCTACACATAAAAGAACGAGGGGAAAATGTTGGGATGTATTGGGGTCTACCTCAATCAGACCCCTGTTTTGGTGTTCCCACCTCCAAGGAAAACCAGATAGGAAAGGAGTGTAATCGCAATGGAAAAAGCATGTGGTGAAAGAAAAACCCGCTTTAGGAGTAGAACCCACACCATGAGATATAAAATGAACAAGTAAATAGAAAAGAGTGAGGGAGAGTGTCACCCACAGGCCTAGACCCTCTCCAAAGCACACAAATGTACCATTGAATGCTTGCTTGAGAGTTGCAACTATTGGAGGGACCTCAGTCCAACAGATCTTCGCTTGTAGAAGTGTTTCTTGTTAAGGGTGAAGAGAAATATGAGAGTGAAAAATGGAAGATAGCTTGAGTGAATGAAGTTAGACCCCCAAAATGAGAAAAAATGAGGGGTTTTGTTGTATGCAAGGGATACAAAGAGCCGTTAAACCCAGGTATGTGTAGGATCATCATGGAAAAATAGGCCCTTAAGTGGAAAAAAATTCAAAAAAATCAGAGTTAGGAAACTTGACATAAACATTTGAATAAGTTATCTATATTATTTCAAAAATATGTAAGAAGAGAATCTGTAGAAAATTTAATGTAGTTTCTAAAATACTAGGTTATTTAAAAGAAAAAAATCTATTTGGTGAAAATTTGAAATTTCAATGTAGTAGTACTTAAATTTTAGGAAAAAAATAAGAAGTAGATGTTTGTCTGACCACCCTAACCACAATAAAATGATCATATTTTTTTATAATATTTTACATATAAGTAGAGAACTCATGTCTTGATGTGATGCATATTTTTTTGTAATTTTTTTCTAAGTAAATAATTAATTATGAATTTTTTATTACAAATTTTAAAAAATATTAAAAACTTGTATGTCTGACCACCTTAACTTGGTCAAAACTTCATGAAATTCAATTTTTGTTTCTCTAATCCTATATTATATAAAGCATAGAATGTGACGCATCTTTTGGATTCAAAAAATGTGATACCGTTTGAAAACTATAGATGTTTTTCAATTAGCCTATCAATCAGGACTTTATTCATAATTTAAATAGAAAATTAATAATAATTATTTATTAAATTCAAAGTAAAGCATAATTTATATTGGTGGAAAGCTAAGAATCTCCTTTAAAAACTCTTTTTGTTTCATCAATTTTAGGTACAAAAAATGTCATCAACCACATACCCTACACATACCCATCATATTGCCACTTTTTGGCCCATCATGATCCTGCACATACCCACCCAAAATTATCACTGCCAAGACACATGTCAAGAGTAAAGATTCAAGATTCTCTATTTCAAGCACATAAAACTCACAAGATGCTATTGTGTTGTGTAGATTTCTGCTCACTACACAGACATCCAACACACCAATTTTCAAGAAATGTGTCATTATACTTTTGTTGCTTCACCACTAGTCCACTTGGAGCTAGAATTATGAAATTTTGACTCATGGGATTTTTGTGTGCTAGGGTGTCATAAATGCTAGGAAAACATGCAAAATTGTGGAATTTCCCCTAGGTACAATTCTGTGACATTACATTTTTCCCCCACTATAGTGGGCTCAATTTTGGAAAAAATTGCCACAATAAAGTAGAGAAGAAATTTTTTATCTCAATCTTGAATTTTTTGGATTTACGTGCCAAGAAAAGGGGCCTTAGAAGCCACCAAGGTACAGAAGGTGCCCCCAATAACCAATCTCAACAATTAATGACAATGTGGTTGTCAAGAATCGCACAAAATTTTAATCTGCAAAACTAAAGTTTTAGGTTAGTTTTTAAAATCGGAAGAAGCTACAAAGGCAAGAAGAATGGTCCAGAAAAATTCAATGATTTAGAAGAAAAATATGGTAAAGAGGTGACTATATGCCCCCTATTCAGTTTTCCCCCAACTAGGCAGGGTAAATTTAGGAGACCCTATCATTCTTTTAAACCTGCAGCGGGACTATTTTATCATAGGTTGTCATGACCATATCATCATGTCATACTATTAGAGTCAGGTCATGCGACAGTCACATGGTCATGTACAAGCTATCCATTTTGATGTGCCCATGTATACAATGGTAGTTAGGAGTGTTGTGAGACCCAGGGACCATCCTTGCCCTTCCATCACTAATTTTATTCCTTTTGATGATGATGAGCCTGACTGGGATCTACTACTGATAGCACCAATAGATAACGTCGACATTAATGTAGACTTCAAAGTGTGTTGGGATAGGCACAATCCTCATCTTCTATTCATAGAGGGTTCCCTTGAAGGGGATCCAAACCCATAGGGAGACGTGTCACCACAAACACCATAGGCTAGGAGGAGAGGGCAAGGAGGCAAAGGGTAGTAGGGCAAGGAGGAGGAACAACCATAGGAGTAGCCAAAAGTGTCACAAAGGCTGAGGAAGTGACAAAGGACGTTAGATCCTCCACTAGCTACCCTTTTCTCATTGATGCCACCAACTCCTACTCTCATAGTGGCAACAACCTTAGCAGCCCCAAGAGTGACTATCGATGTTGGTGGCGTAGGTCCTAGTGTCACTCCCCACCCTAACCGTACATGGCAGCTAGGGGACCCAGGTATATTGAGCATGTTATTTATATTTGAATGCTTTTAGTTTTATTCTTTTACAATTACATAGACATGCCATGTAATATTGATCTTATTCTTTCTTTCTATGGTTGTAGGTGATGCACAAGGATGGACTAGGTTGATGGCCCAATGCATATCAAAGGTGGCTCCTGACGTGCCCATCTAGGGCATGGTTCTCGAGGATTACCAACAAGTTTTCATGGGGTGACATGCCCATCTATTTAAGATGGTAGCATGTCTGAGGACTGGTTATGAGGAGCGAGGAGTGGAGATAGTGCAACTGACTACAAAGGCAACCAGACTTTGAGGGTAGCGTGATCAAATATTGGGGGAGCTGTGGACAATGCTCATAAAGTGAGATGTGGTAGAGATGAGGGTTTATGCCACTAAGCAATAATTTGACACCCTACAAAGCCTCCTTGATGACCTTGTAGGGAAGCCGACAACCATGATCCCGATAGATGTTCAACAGCTGCAGTAGGAGCTGAGATAGGCATAAATGACCATATGCTCCCTATAGGGGGGAGATTAGAGGAATGCACGTAGCCCTGTCTATATCACGCTCACACCAATCGAGGTCCATGACCATTGTGTAGCCCCTCCCTAGACCACAACAACAACAACAAAAGCTAGAGGGCTCTAGGAGCCACACACCATAGCCATAGGGTCCTATTTTTTGTACATCAATTTTGTAGTGAGATACACATATATTTTGTAGATCTTTTTTTTATAGAAATTGAAAAATATTCAGTAGCTACTCATTTTTGACACTAGTGGCCTGATACATGTATATGGAATTTGATATATATATATATATACGATATATTGGTTTCAACATCATGGCATTGTGTATTTTGATGTGTATGTAGATGCTATGAATGTTATACGTACATATGGATGCATGTTTACATTAGATTCTATCATGATTTAATGAACACACATGGATGTATGTTAATTAAATGTAATGATGATCTAATTTTCTTAAAATATGTAATCTAATGCATGGATGCATAGCATAGTAAGAGACATGTATATATGTTGCACACACACACACACATGGTCACATCATAACACAAATTTTTTTCATAATGTGTTAATGAACAATGTAAATATATGTAGTGCTACTACCCATGAAGAGTGAACACCGCACATATGACACATTAGGCACTATGCATAATATCGAGAGATGCATTGCATTAACAAGATATTTTAGAGGTGCTCCATCCATAGACGATAACCCATAGGCACCTAAACCATACATGGAGATGAAAATGTAAGGGCCTAACTAGTTAGGAGTGAATTTTCCTCTTTGATCAAGCAACGCATGTACATTTCTCTAATTCTCATAAGGAACTAGGTCTCTCAGTTTAAAAGTTCTAGGAAGCACACTTTGATTATACTGTCTTGATAATGAATGTGGATAAACTTTAAGATGATCAATGACCTATAATTGGTGCTCATCAAGAATCTCTAGTTGATGCAAATGATTAGCTTGATAAGTTTCATCATCAATTAAACCTTTAATGGAAACCCACAAAGACAAAATCTCCAACTCTAAAGGCATGATAGCTTTGGCATCATACACGAGGTTGTAAGGCATCATTCCCATCACTGTGTGAACACTCATGTGATAGGCCCACAAAGCATACATTAACTAAATATTCCAATCCTTATCGTGCTTATTAACTATTTTATAAAGAATGAGCTCAAGAGTCTTATTAGATGCTTCTTCTTGACCATTAGATTGAGGATAGTAAGGTGTAGAAAATCTATGTTGAATGTGAAAATTTTCTAAGAATTGCTTCACTTGTTTTTGAATGGTGTGCCATTGTTAGAAAAAACTGTAGCAAGCAATCCAAAATGAGAAATAATGTTATTTAGAAGAAAGCTACAAATTGCTTCAACATTTGTGGATCGAAGTGGAATAGCTTTTACCCACTTTGTAAAGTAATCTGTACCAGTAATGATAAAGGTATGTCTCTTAGAAGAAGAAGGTGATATTTTCCCAATGATATCCAACCCCCATTTCACAGATGGCCAAGGAGAGGTTTGATTTTGTAATTCTTGTGCAGGTGCATGAATAAGAGGACTATATTGCTGACATTGTGGGCACTTCTCAACAAAATCGAAGGAATCTTGTTCCATCATTTGCCAAAAATAACCCATGTGCATTAATTTCCTCACCAGGGATTTACCACCAAAGTGTCCACCCCTAGAGCTTGAATTGGCTTCTTTAAGGGAAAGGGGTATTTCCACCTTAGTGGGACATCGAAGAAGCAAGTTTTTATAGGACTTTCGATAGAGAACATTAGATAAAATAACATAACGAGCTGAAAGATTTTGTATACAAGTGCAATAATTTTTTGTCGCATCATAAGGAAATTTTCCAATCTTCAGGTAGTTGTAAATATTATAAAACCATTCTCTAGAGTCTACATGAGAACACAAAAAGGCGTTGGATTCAAGTTGATTGGAAATAGCTGGGGTTTGAAGGACCTGAACCATGAAGTGGTATTCTTTCTAATCCTCATCTAAAGGTACTAGGGAAGCAGTGCTTTCCATGGAATCTTCATGTCTATTATCCCTCCTAGGGACACTGTGTATTGTGAAAGAGGAGAACCGTTTGAGAAAGGAAAACATGAGGTCTCGATATTGAGATAACTTACTTTGCTTAGCTTGATAGGCTCCCATAATTTGATTCACAATAAGCTCAAAATCACCCAATATGTGGAGATGTCTTATTTTTAGCACAATCATGGAACACAAGCTAGCAATGAGGGGTTTGTACTGAGTGATGTTATTAGTCCAAGGAATGTCCAATCGAAAGGAGATAGGGACCGGATTACCTTCGAGCAAAATTAGGTCTACACCCACTTCGAAACTAGTCTAACATCTCGACACATCAAAATAAATTTTCCATTAAAGGTCATAATTGATCAAAAAATATTCTCATCAGGAAACAAATCATAACCCAGGAAGGAGCGAGATGAGGAAGCATCTGCCAATTGATCGGCAACCGCTTGACCCTTTATTGACTTCTAAGTAATGAACTTTATGTCAAACTTAGAGAGTAACATCACCCATTTCGCTAGCCTCCAAGCAAGGTCGACACTAGAGAAAAAATGCTTTAGAGGGTCACTTTTCATGATAACGTGTGTCTCAACATGGAGAAGATAGTGTCTTAGCTTCTGTGTAGCAAAGAAAAGAGTGAGGCATTGCTTTTCCATAGAGGAATAACGAGTTTCATAATCAACTAGGATGCGACTAATGTAGTAGACCACTCTTTCTTTCCTAGCATCATCATATTGAGCCAGTAAGGCCACCAAAGCATATGGTGATGTTGCAAGGTAAAGCAAAAGGGGTCTATCCTGCATAGTCAACATCAATATAGGAGGATTGGCCAAGTAGGCTTTGATTGACTCAAAATCTTTCTGGCACTCTTCATCCCATATAAAATGAAGAACTTTCTTTAACAAGCAAGTAAAAGGAAGGGTGCAATCAGCCAATTGAGATATAAATCTATGAATTTCCTAAATCTTCCCTTGTAAAATTTGCAATTCAGTGATATTCCTAGGTGGAGGCATGTTAACAATAGCATCGATCTTGTTTGTGTCGACCTGAATTCCGCAATGAGAGACTATAAAGCCAAAAAGTTTTCCTGGGTCTACACTGAAGACACATTTAAGAGGATTGAGTCTCATCTTATAAATTCAAAGTCTCTAAAAAAAAAGACAAAGGTTCTTCACATGATCCTGATGAGTTATAGATTTTTCCAAGATGTCATCAACATTATCTTTTAAAGTCTTATGAATGAAATCATGAAAAATTAGGGTCATCTCTCATTGGTAACTAGCTCCCGCATGATTCTTTAACCCAAAGGGAATAATCATATAATAGAAAGTACCCCACGGGGTAGTAAAGGATGTCTTATACTGGTCTTTCAGATTAATATAGATATGATTGTAACTCGAGAAAATATTCGTAAAAGATAACAAGCCATGGCTTGCAATTGAATCTACAATCATATCTATATTAGGTAACATAAAGTGATCCTTAAGAGAAGCCTTATTGGGATCAAGAAAATCAATGCATATGTGAATATGGCCATCAGGTTTAATAACAACAAAAATATTCAATATCCAAGGGGTGTAGTCGATTAGATGGATAAAGCCTGCTTTCAACAACTTCTCTATCTCAATCTTAACCATCAACACCACCCTGGGATTGATCTTTCAGATTTTCTGCTTAACCAGCTTGGCATTGGGACATAGGATGATATTATGAACCATTATAGACTCATCAATACTGGGCATGTCCTCATACACCCAAGCAAAAATTTCAGGATGAGAATGTAGGAGATTTAAATGTTTGTCCACTTCTTCTGAAGAAAGACACTTAACAATCTTAATTACTTTTTCACAAGACCTGGGATCCATTTAGTTCTTAGCAGTATCTCCTCTAAGGAGAGAGCTATGATCTCCAAGATGTGATATTGGAACATCATCACTGACATTAGATAGAGGGTCTTCCTCATCAACACTCAAGACATATTCTCAAAAGTATTCTTGTTTATGCAAGCAATACGAGAATCATTTTTTGTGATGAAAGGGAGGAAAAGGGGAGTGAGAAGACATCTAAAGGTACCTTCTTGGCATTCCTCCTATCCTCTATTAGTTTAGGATGGACTAGACTTAGTGGTTCAACCAAAATGATATTAACACTCCACCAAGGTTTCTGTTTAGATTGTTCGATAGAGCACCCTAAACCTAGATAGTGCTTTCATGGTTTAAACTAAATGGGGACTTGGATTCATTGCTCAATACACCCTAGTCCTTTTTTCCCATAGCCATACTAAGAAGCAAGTTGATATGCAAAACCATAATAAGTTTGTAAAATTTTGAGAGGCGATGGCTCTACGTAAAGGGATTTGTTCTGAATTAACAACATCAAATGCATCCATGATAATACATAATTTTCATCACTTCAAAATGTAGCGCCCGCTTCCGGTCATTGATAAGTTGCTGGTAATTGTTACGAATGATTAAATTCGATTAATAAATTTAAAAGTGAGAAAATATTGGAAAGGATTAAATATTAAATTTGTACTTAAGTTTGAATGAAGGTAAAAAAAAATGAGAAAAGCCATTAAAAGTTTGGTACCTAATTATAATTGATAAGTTAATTATCTTGCGAAGATAATAATATGGTAAACAATGTGACAAAATAAATTCTAATAAAATATTATTAATGTTTAAAATGAATTGAATAAATTAAACTTGAATATTATAAGTGAATAAATAAATAAATAAATGATTATGGAAATAATGAATAATAGTAAAATAAACAAAATTAAACTGACTTCATTATTATTATTTTTGGAGGATAAAATATTTCATATAAGATTTTCTTTTATTATTATTCCTCTGTGAAATAAATAATAAACATGAAAAGAAATACTATTTCTATTTCAAGATTCAGTTATGGGGAAGGTGCAAAGACTTTCAGTTAGGATTTGAAAGGGCACCTTCAGTAATATACTGGAACCTTTGGTTTGAGCGTCGGGGGGGAAACCAACTACCCCGGACAAGAAAATTTGGGAGGATTTAGGGGAAGCTGAAATTCAGCGACCTGTGGTAAACCCGAAGGATCACCACCATGAAGTTGGGAACCCATGGAAATTTGATTAAAGTATCCAAATTCTTGTGCCTTTTGATTTTGTTGAGGGGGTCAGCGTCTCCACAATGGGGGGAATCTTTCACAGGGTTCTTCCCTTTCGCATCATCAATATTATTTGCATGAATCCTAAATCTGTGAAAATGATGATTATGTTTCACATCTCTGTAAACAATTTCTCAGGTAATAATCTTGGCGAAGAAGGTGGATGCAGCATGGGCATTAGCATATCTCTGGAGAATTTGATTATCATTTGATAAGGTGGTTATCTGCAATTTCTTCTTGCACAGTGAGGACTCGGGACACCTATGTTGGAGCATCACTTCTATCATATTCCATCCCCACCATCGACGCCATAAGATAAGTATGATCTTCTCTATGATTATATGTTACACCTTAAAAGCAAAAGTTTTGAATGATTGTTATGCCTGGTTATGTAATGAAAAAGGAATTAGATGCAACTGCTTGCACATAACTTCCCTGCAAACTAAATCTGTATCTGCAACATCCAGGATAATAGTTGTGAAGGATATTTCCTTGGGTTCTTGGTTTCTCCTGTAAATTTGTTTCCTTGGCTGTCACAATTCCTCTCTTTTGCAGTTGTTGCACTTGAAAATAAATATTGTCAAGGTTAATTTCAAAACTTCAAATTGGGGCGCGTCTCTGGAAACTCACCACCAAACAGAAATGCGTCAAGTTCAAAATAAAAGAAAAGAAAAGTTGCACATTATTTCTTCTCTTCTTAAGTCACGTATTTGCACCTCACCTTTCTCCTTCCCTTCTATCGTATGGATAACGAGTGAGATTTGTTAATAATGCAAGTAGATGGCAATATTTCCAATTTCCAATATTCACTTTCTGTTATACTTGGCAACCTATCACTGTTATGACATTTAGAGTTGAGACATTTTTCATAATTAAATAGTCTCCCAAAACCATTGAAAACTATCACAAATTTAACGCTAGATTCTTACAAAGGTGTAGTAAATTAAATAGTCTCTCTGGTTTCTTTGATAACCTTTCATTGTAGCGCACTTGATCATGGTAGGGTGTGTAGATTTAAATAATCTCTCTCTGTTGTGTCTGTCAACCAATCTCAGCCGCAACACATGAACTTAATAGGAAGTTTATAGAGTTAATTAACCTGCTTGATTCTGCTGTCTTGAAATAAGTGGCCAATGTCTCCTTTATCACCTTTGCTATGACAAGATCGAGCAAGAATATATTATGGATGAGATTTCATGAGAGGTGGTCAAATGAATTAGGGGCTATATCAGTTCACTGCCTTGCTTTAAGCATGAAAAAGTTTCGTTCCCTCCTGCCTCGCTGCATGTTGTGATTCTTTCCCTCTGCTTCACTTTTATACTAAAAATTGTCTTTTACATTTTAGTCTTCATATACCTTATAGGGGATATTCGATGGATATGATCTGTGTCTTTTATTCAATCAAAATACATTGCGAGATATTGTATCTCATATAGTATTTGTTGGAGTTCAGTATTTGTGTGCTTCAGTGCAATCTTAATTCCTACATTTACATTCGGTGTTGAATATTTCAAGGTCATCTCAATGTTTATATTTGTGCTGGGTTTCATCATGTTCATGTATTGTTGTCTTTCAATTGTTAGTGCGTCAAGTCATTGGCGTGCAAGTCTTACTTCAGTTTGTTCCTCTTAGTAATATCATTAATCTCCTGAACATAGATGTTGTTTTTAAATCATGCATCCCCTGATGGTTGCGGTGATATGCACTGCGCATTATGGGTCAAAATCTATGGTCGAGTCCCTATTGATAGAAATAAGATGCTTCTGGAATTCAATTTAGTGATTTCTTCTTCATCGACGATTATGTACTCTGTTAGTTTCCTCAGTAGCAGTATGTGGCGTTGTGCTTGTTTGATCTTTAAACTATCTCAAAAGTAGTGTATCAAAGTGGTGCCTCATAAATTTATTAGATATGGATATTTCGTTAGGTAATGGGAGTAGTTTATAATCAATGTGTATAAGATAAAGTTGGCGAGATGAAAGAATCAACTTATACTCATATTCATCATACTTTGATCCATAAGGCACGGTCAGTTATATGTCCTCTTTTCAAGGTAATTAAATATGTGGTTATGATTAGTTAAATGTAATTTTTATAATACTTTGTTGATTGTTCCCAAATAAATGCATGAGTAGATGTTGGAAAATGCTCCAATCTAATATAGAAGGGTCTAGTGCTTTAAAATTTGATTTATGGAAATTATTTCTTGTAAAAGTTGTAATTAATAAATGTTGAGTTAAGAAACTAAAATAAATAAATAAAAAAGTTGTTTACTTTCAATAGTTGTAATTAGAGATCTATGACATTAAGTAGGTTTTGCTTGAGAAGAATTAATATATATTTCATTGGTCAATTAGAGTAATTAATTCAATTTATATAATTCAATTTATATAGTTAATTATTGTATTCTTACTATTGTTTCAAGACATAAAAAATTACTAAAATGATAGGCAATGTTATTTCAAGTAGAATAACGATATGTCTTTTCAAGCAAGAATAAGATAAGTTGTGAATGTAATAAATTGGAATATATTTGTTTTAATTTGTGTTTGAAAGAGCATACTTGTGATTAGTGTCTTATGGCTTAAAACATTAGATTTTATCTTCACTTCGCAATATTGTGCTATCCTTAAATGTTGGAAATGATTGATCTTTAAAATAATGTTCTTTTTAGATTGTTTCAAGTTACTTCGTATTGAATGAATGGATTTATTGTATTCGAATGTGTGGTTTTATGGATTGTTTTGATAGATCTTTTCGATGTGACTTTTCGTGAGTTGATTTTGAGTGGGGGATTTTCTCTCATTTAATTTATGATGCTATTCGTTGGGAACCCATATGTTTTATGTTGTTCTTTACCCTAAGTAGTAAATCAGTTAATGTTTTCATTGTCATGATTGA
The DNA here is from genome assembly GCA_007258455.2 of Sequoia sempervirens. Taxonomy (NCBI): domain Eukaryota; kingdom Viridiplantae; phylum Streptophyta; class Pinopsida; order Cupressales; family Cupressaceae; genus Sequoia; species Sequoia sempervirens. Next base: position 24,893 of record VDFB02037682.1, on the reverse strand, counting down.
TGATTCTGCTTGAGTTATTAATGAGTCAAATTGAAAAGTTCTTTGAGTTATGGGTTTTCCGAGAGGAGAAAATAGAGGTTTCCCTTGGATTTCCGATTTAGTTCGTATCGAAGTTGTTGATGTTGTTTAACGGAGTTGTTGATCTTATTTTGATGTATTCTCTCATTATATTTGAATCACATTTAGTTCTTCAAGGTCTTGCATTTATTGTTGTCTGATTTTCATGGGGAAACCCTGGTGTAAACTTTTTGAGAGTCTTCCAGAGGCTTGTTTTTATGGTTGGTCCATGTTTTCTCTCTATGTTCCTTTGATGTGGCAAGTGCTTTGGTATTTGGATTTTGAAAGGGTTGTACGAGGATTGTAAGATTTTGATTATGTGTTTATAGCGAGATGGGTAATGCCTCGCATGTTTCTCTGTTGTGATCTAATGTTGTTGTTATGTTGTACAACCCTTGGATTTTGGTTTCTATGTTTTGAGTGTCTAGAGTGAGAGTGGCTCTAAGTGGGTGGTGGTTACTGAGAGCCGGAGATAGCCCTCGTTAGAGTGTGATTAATAAGTGAAAACCTAAGTAACTAGAGTGGGTAGAATCACACATTAAAAGATAATTGATGCCTCATCGCCTTTAGTGCTACCATAGACTAAAGGGGATTAGAGAATATACATAGTTGGCTTTGCATGATCATTGCCTTGTGCTCACCGAAGATAGCAGTTCATGAGCAACCCTATGGGGCGGTTCCTTGAGATAGGTAGCCTAGATAACCATAGATGGAGGCGGCTCCTAGCGCTTGGTTGTCTAGATAATCTGTCAGTAGATGGAGGCGGCACCTTGCAATAGGTAGTCTGGAGAATCCATGTTAAGCCATGTGATGACACTCTTCTCTAACACTCCTTATTAGGTTGTTTCTTTGGAAATCCTCTAGAAGTGGTCCTTGTCTTGAATTGATGAAATCTAGTTGTTTGAATTGATTTATGGTTTTACTCTATTTTATCTATGGTGTATTCTATGGTCTTGTATAAGTCTTGTTGATGTTTGGGTTTTGACCTTGTACTCTTTTGGTACTGTGATATGATGTTATTATATTGTTAGTTGCAATTTGGAATTGTATTATGTTTTCAATTGATTTGGAAGTGCTTCATGATCATCCTTTAGTTACTTGTTTACTGGTCATTGCTTTGATCTATGTGATGAGATTTATGACTCTTGGATGTGGTTGATTATGTCATTGTAATTCCTGAGTGTTATGATACTTTTGTATGATGTTGAGTCTTGTGGTTCCCTGTGTGGATGATCTTGGTTGAGGTCTCTTTCTTGTTAGCTCCTAGCACGGGGGGTGGGTCTTCAGACTCACATGGTCGGGTGGAACGTGCTAAGCACCCCATTGGGTCCCCAGTTGAGGATCGAGAGGTGCGGATTGGTGCTATTGCAGCGACTCCAGTGTTGTATTTGTCTTGGAGCCAGTTATGATGATGCTATGTATTCATCCTATTTCATTTGTATCATGATTCTTGTTAGGAAACACTTTTGTATCATTTATATGTAATGTTAAATTTGGTGTGGATATTGGCCATGGCAGTTGTTATTTAATGTGTTAAGTTAATCATGTATATGTTGTATTTATGTTCACAGATGGTTTCTTATCAATGAATTTTCATGTATGTGTTACATTTGTTAATGTTTTCTTGGTGATGGATTATATCTTTGGATTTTATTCCTTATTGTTGTTGTGTGGATCTTAGACTCGTAATGACTCGTTGTGTACCCCAAGGGATGTATGTGTTAGTGAATATACTTAAATGAAATTCATGTCATGACTTATGTGTATTACATAGATGTTATGTTGATTTAAAAAAATTGCTACGGTATTGTGTTATTGTGTCCTTTGGGGTTAATGCAGTGCATTACAACAAACATTAACCTCCTTTGTAAGAGTGGGGCTACTCTCCTCGTTAGGGGAAGGACTGGGCTCCGAGATAGGATCAAAACTTTCCTCCCTAATGGGAGTATTGTCCACTTTCATGCCAAAGGCATTCAGAAACTCTAGACGAGTGGGGCTCACCTTGTAATGTACAATGAAGAATTTAGAGAATTCTAAGGAGCCCCAATCATCACTAAGGAAATCATTTGATTCAAAAGAGGAAGAGGAAGACAAGGAGTAGTTAGGAATTTTTTCTTTAGGTGGCTCATCTTTAACGACTTTCACTTCAGGGACAACCTCCATGAAGGGTATCACTGAAGAACATGTCATAGCATCAACAATTAAAGATGAAATATAGTTCTTAAGAGTGGAAACAACTGAAGCCCAACCAGAAGCTGCTAACTCACAAAGGTGAACAACTTTTAGGTTAGATTTAACTATGACCACCCGATTATTTGCAAAAAACTTTAAGGAATGGTGTAAAGTAGAAGTTACAACACCCATAGCATGAATCTAGGGTCTCCCCAAAAGAATATTGTAGGTAAATGGCTAGGCATCACATAAACTAGAGTAGGTAAGGTAACATGGCCTGGATGCAAAGGAAATATTATCATTCCTAGAGCTTGGCAGCTGACATTATCGACCCCACGAATATACAAGGAAAAAGTAGCTAAAGAAGATGAATCAACTTTAATCTTAGGTATTAGGTCAATACTGCAAACATTGACAACCAAGCTAGTATCAACAAGTGTATGACTAATTCCAATGTTATTAACATTAATTATAATCATCAAAAGGTTTGCTTGCTTCTACACATCCAAAGGCGGGAGTTCTTATGGATGGAACATAATAGTTAGAGAAGTAGCATGAATATGAGCCAACAATGCATTAAAAAACATAAGCCTAGTGGAGGTAGGAAAGAGGATATTCTACAAGGATTCCTGAAGCATTTCATGATAAACCAAAGCAGTTTGAAGCAAATACCAAAGTAGATCTTAGCTAGGGTAACATGAAGTTCGACAAGTTTGTAATCACCTAGTGCTTTGATTGTAGGTTTAGGTGCTAAAGGTAGCCTTGCTTGAGATGGAAGTAAAGAACCAAGAACTTTAGTAGGCTGAGATGTAGGTATAGAAGGTTGTTGATCTAGATTATGTTTGTTTCTTCTTGTATTATATGTGTGCCCAAAAACATTATAAGAAGTAGAGTTTGTAGCTTTTATGAACTTGGAATATAAATCAGATGAATCATCTTGATAGGAAATCCCATAGACAAAATGATCCTCCCTTAGAGAAGGGATAGCCGGGGCCACATAAATGATGGGTTTCTTAGGGATTAGAGGAGCCATAGAGACCACTACTACATTTATCGACTCCTTAGCTTGCAGAGAAGTTAGCTTGGAAGATTTACGGATAGGGGAGGATTCTTCTAAGAAATCATCTAGAGCATCGTCTAACATATCAAAATATTCCTTACAGAAAGCATCATTGAGGACATGCAAAAATTGCAAAAATAGATGTGACATGTTTCGCATCGGGTTCACCAAAATGTGAAATAAGAAGGATTCACTGCATATGGGTCTCTTCATTCTTAAGAGATCACTGAGGAACGAACTACCCTTATCCACCTTAGCATAAATAGGATGAAGAAACTGTAAAGGAAATGTGCATAAACTAACTTTCAGGGAAGACTACTTCAAATCCCGAGAGAATGAAACTTCTAGATTTTTCCCTCTGAAAGAGGAGTTCTCAGATAAAGGATGACAATGTAGATTTAGTCCAAGCTTTGTTTCAAAAACTTACCCTTAAGCAGTTGTTTGAGTCTTCACTCCCAGCTCTGTTTCAAAACCTACACATAGAAGAATGAAGGGAAAATGTTGGGGTTATATAGGGACTTGCCTCAGTTAGACCCCTGTTTTGATGTGCCCACCTCCACATACAACCAGATAGGAAAGGAGTGTAACTAAAATCGACAAAGAGTGTGGTGAAAGAAAAAAATGCTTCAAGAGTAGAACCTGCACCACAAGATAGAAAATGAAAAACTAAATAGGAAAGAGTGAGAGAGAGTGTTACCCATGGGCCTAGACCCTTTCTAGAGCACACAAACACACCATTGAATGCCTGCTTGAGAGTTGTAGCTATTGGAGGGATCTCAGTCCGATAGAGCTTCGCTTGTAGAAGTGTTGTTTGTCAAGAGTGAAGAGAAATATGAGAGTGATAAATGGAAGAGAGCTTGAGTGAATGAAGTTAGACCTCCAAAATGAGAGAAAATGAGGGGTTTTGTTGCATGCAAGGGTGGCAAAGAGTTGTTACACCCAAAAGTATAACTTCCAAGACACATGTCAAGAGTCAAAATTCAAGATTCCCTGTTTCAAACTTGGAAAACTAATAGGATGCTAGCTCACTGTGCAAATGTCCATGTGACGGGCATGTGTCCAATGTACCAATTTTTGGGAAAAGTGTCATTAGGATTTTTTTGCTTCACCACTAGTCCACATGGAGCTAGAATTATAAAATTCCTAGTCATGGGATTTTTGTCATTAATTTGCTAGGGAATCATAAATGCTAGGAAAAAGTGCAAAAGTGTGGAATTGCCCCTAGCTGCAATTTTGCAACATTGCAAGATCATAAAGGTAAATCTATCAAGAAGAGGTATTATGTTGAAAAAGAAAATGGTGTATTTGATGATGAGGAATCAAACTATCCTGATGATGATAGTGATGAATTCTTGTCCATGGCTCTAAATGTTGGAACTAATTCTATTAATTTTGAAAGAAGTGTGAAGGAAAGTGCTCTGGAAATAGGTCACAATATTGAAGGAACTATGGTGACTACTTCTCATGCACGAGAAGAGAGTAACTACTAAATAATTGGGTAAAAGTACAAAGCTATGTCACACTTTATAAAGAAAACAACCAACACTGATCCAACTTTTAAAACTGAACCACACAAAAGTGGCATATATGTTCTGAATTTTGAAATGATGTAAACTAATAATATATGTATTTTTTAGTATATTTAATGTTTGTATTTTTTGAAAAAATAAAAAAAATATTTGAATATAGTTTCTCATAAATTTACACTATAATTTTGTTGCTGATAAAATGTTGAAAAATAAAGTTACATGAGATGTCAATCTTTATATAGTAATTTTTTTCCTTCAAATTTTTTGTGTGTATTTATAACTTGAAACTTTAGTGCATGGATATATTTTTTCTAATTTTGATAAATATATATTTTTAAATAAATATCAAAATGTGAGTGTATTAAAAACAATTTTTTCCATTCAACGTTGACTTTCTTATTAACTATTTATCTATAATAGAAAACAAATTATACCATCTTGATATAGATTCTTTTATCTAGTGTGTCATATTTTTTAAATTTTTTTAATAAGTTCTAATGTTTTTTTTGACATGGTAATCAACCTAATATTTTTTTATTGATAACCCACTTTTAGTAAAAATTAAACATAAAATATAAAGAATAGTTAAACTACTAAAATATACATATTTTTGAAAGCTACACTTATGGATCTACAAAGGGGTATTTTATGTTCTTAAAAATATATTAGGTACACAACTCTAGGAGTTGTTGAAACGTGAAGTTTTTCAAATAATTTTATTTTTTAATAAATTGAATTCAAAGTGGTGCTACATATGAATTTATCTAACAATTTTAGTTGGAAAATTTGTGGACATATCTAACTTAGCTAGAATTAATCTTACTAGATCATATGCTTGAAAATAATTAATTTTTAGTTAGAAATAATTAAATTCAATTGTGCTGATAAGTTGGCTAAAATTGTGACATGGCTTAGTACTTTTACCCAATTGATTGTGGATGCTCAAATAATATGACAAGTGATAAGAGTAAGTTTTTTAAAATTCAAAAGTATGATGGTGGTCTTGTTAAGTTTGGTGATGATACATTTGCTAAGAAATGTGGAAAAGGTTCAATTAGTTTTAATGGAAAGCATAAAATAGATGATGTTCTTTATGTCAAGATGTTGGCAACACAAGGGCAGACAACTGAGAGGGGGGGTGAATCAGTTGTCCCGGATATATAAAACTTATTCAATTTAATAACCTTATTCTCAGATCTGAATAATAACCATGAAAGCTCAAATCAATAACACATCAGAGACACACATAACACCAAGATTTTTTATGTGGAAACCCTGTTAGGGGAAAAACCATGGTGGAGGTCAGTCCATAAGATTATACCCTGTTAAAAGTATAAAGAAATGAAATATGGGTGAAATGCACATGCATTAGAATAGCCAATTTGCCTAAGAGCTCAACATGTAATTACAACAAGGCTAACTACCCAAAGGAAGACACATTGTCTTACAAAAAATTGGATTACATTAAGTAGAGATTTGAATTGATAAAATAGCATATGCTAATACACGATCATAGTTTCGGTTAAAGCGCATGAACGACTGCACACACTTCTTCACTCTTCTTCACACTCTACTCTACCTTGAATGATTAGGACTTTATTTGCACATACACACACACTCGACATCCACTCGCATACTTAAATTCACATAACCAATTTCTTATATGTATCCACAACAAGAAATTTCATCTCTACATGTCGGCTTCAACAAAATAATAAAATGAATATAAACTTTCAGCCCAAAACATTAAAGATTATTAATGCGAATCAACCAAGGTTGGCCACAACTTAGTGAAGACCTAAATAAACATCTCCAACACAAAAAAAATTCAATTAATTACTCCTCGAAGATCCAAAACATGCTATAAACACCATGTCAGCCAAGAACATGAAAAACATGAATGCGCAAGAGAAAATCGCCAACCACGAGTGCAGCGATCAATGGAACTTATGCAAAAGATAAAAGCATGATCGAGAAACATCCAAAAATATCACAAATCACCGGAGGCATCGTAGCAAGCCGAGACTAATGAAATCACATCATCTTCAGTAGGTAATACCAACTAAAGGAACAAAAAATGTCAGAATGTAAAATCTTCATAACTTCTAACAAATCTTCATCGCGGATCTCTAAAACATGATGTGGATAAACTAGATACACTCAGTAAAAAACCCTTTATTCCAAAGCCTCTGATCATCAATGCACATAACTTACCGACATACTGAACTTCATTTCACCACTGATAACCTGCAACTCATTCCATTACAATTTTCTCAATATCCTCGACATATACAACTTCTAATGGATTAATGCTAATAGTGTTTGTTAGATTAATAACTTATTCCCATAATTAATTATATCATGTTGGTTAATTAATTAAGTCACTTATTCCTTTAATTACTTAAACTAAACTAGGCACGATATTAATAAATGATTAATTATTAAGTGTACTTTTACTAGGAGGAGTTTCATTTAAGGTTTCCTTTTAGGGTTTCTTGATCTCCTTCATAAGGATTGATCTCTTTGTAATAATTGATTCTCAATAATGCATTTTTACTTTGAGGTTTACAGAACATCTTCTTTGGTTCTGCATGTCTTTTGCATGTGACAGGTGATTGATTGCATGCAGGTGATCTTGGTTTCTAACATGGTATCAGAGCTCCACACCTCCAGTTGCCTATTTGTGATCTGAAGATATGGCCTTTTAGGTGATTTTCTAATGCAAAGAGGGACTTCCATAGGCATCTTTTAAGATCTAGGGGGTATGTAAATTTTTGGAAGCGGTTTGGGCACAAGCGAGGGAGGTCACCATTAGCGTTAAAGCGGCAACCAAGCTCTAAAATGCACACATGCGTTTCATTGATTTTAGTGTAGTTGATCAGGAGGCAAAAATTTTGTCCTAGGGGTGTCTGACCTCCTAGCATCACCGGTTTGAAGAGAAATTTAAAAAATAAATTAAAAATTGAAATTTTTTTCTTGAAAATTCGGTGCCTCCCATTCAAAATCTCCGCCACCATCGGTACCACCTAGCGGCCACCCGGTGACAACTCACGCCACTAGCTCCCTCCACAGCCCGTGACCTCCAGTTGCTGTTAGAGGTCACATGGGGGCTGAGACTCAGCGCTATTTTGGCCAACTCCGACACCCGACCCTTGGTTATAGCTCCATTTGACTAGGGGCTCTGTCAGGAGGTATTTTTTTGCTTGAGGGGGCCAACTTTTCTTGCGGCTGACCCATATGGCCATCAAATTTAGGGCCATGAACCACTAACGTTAGCATGACTTCACCCAGGTTGTATAGCCCTCTTTGCCCTCTCCTAACCCTAGTTTTTCCTAAAAGAGCAGTTTTTTTCTTTTGGCCATAACTTGGGCATACGGTATCAAAATCGGGCAAACGAGATATCGCCGGAAAGCTGGTTCCGAGAACTTTCATTTGGTGCAGTTTATTTTATAGTATTTTTCTGTTTTACTGCATTTATTTATTTCTGTTTGAAGTCAAATGAATTTTATTTTGGACCGGGCTCATAACTTTTGCGCACGATCTTTGTTTTAGCTATATTTGCGACATGGAAAGGTATTGAGGGAGCTCTATGTTCTTTGTCTATACACTTTTACGTATCTATCCTAGGTTGATCGCTTAGTCTAGATTTGGCCCGATGGGTTGTTTGGAGATTACTTGGATGTCTTGGCAGTTGGGAGGGTGCATCTTGCATCTTTGCACTTCATTTTCAGTAATACATCTTTCAATAATTGCTTGCTGCTTCATAGATTCCAGGGTTGTTCCCATTTGGATTTTTCGAGTGTTCCGTGGCATCGGGTCTACTGTTGCTTTATCATGATTCCTTGAGTCAATCAGTGACTCTCATCTGGTTTCAATAGTAAACAGAAGAATCTTTCCTTGCTTGCTAGTATTAGGTTCCAGTGTTACTCTACAATGATCTTCTGGAGTGCTTCTTGCAGCAGTCATCTCATTGTAGGGGGGTTTTGTCCCACTGGGTTTTTCCTTCTCTACCTCTTTCTTGCATTTGTAAATGGGTACCTGATCAGGCCTTTGTTGTAGGGACCCATCTTTGCTTTCATGCATCTTATTCCTGGTGTTTTGGCTTCTTCCTAAGTTCATCTTAAGGGGGGTGCTAGAGTAATAGTTATTCCACTTAATTAATTATATCATATTGGTTAATTAATTAAGTCACTTATTCAACACACAGTTACTTAAGCTAAGCTTAGGCACATTAATAATTGATTAATTATTTAAATTATTGCACACTAGGGTTTTCATTTAGGGTTTCTTGATCTCCTTCATAGGATTGATCCTAATTGATTCTCAATAATGCGTTTTACTTTTGAGGTTTCTGAGAACATCTTCTTTTAGTTGCATGTCTTTTTCATGTAGCCCAAGGGTATCCCTTTGCATCACGGTGATCTTGGTTTTCTAGAGTGTTGACATCAGCCAACCCAACCATATCAACAACACAACCACAACATCAACACAAGGTTCTTTGACATAATCTTCTTAGTGTAGTCAAAATGTGTACCAGAGGATATAATTTGATGTTTTAGGATGATGGTTGTGAAATAAAAAAATGTAGCTCTAGTACTTTAGTTGCTATAGGAACAAGGAAATAAGGTAATATTTATTAGTTCAAAGGTGGTGGTGTTAGATGCTTTATGTCTCAAATCAATGAAATCTAGCTATGACATAGAAGAATGGGTCACATTAACTTTGATAACCTAGTTAAGATCAATTCTACTGATGTTGTGAGAGAGAGTGTTACCCATAGGCCTAGACTCTCTCTGGAGCACAAAAACACACTATTGAATGCTTGCTTGAGAGCTATAGCTATTAGAGGGACCTCAGTCCAATAGAGCTTCACTTGTAGAAGTGTTGCTTGTCAAGAGTGAAGAGAAATTTGAGAGTGAAAAATGGAAGAGAGCTTGAGTGAATGAAGTTAGACCACCAAAATGAGAGAAAAGGAGGGGTTTTGTTGCATGCAAGGGTGGAAAAGAGCCGTTACACCCAAAAGTCTAACTACCAAGACACTTATCAAGAGTCAAGATTCGAGATTCCCTATTTCAAACTTGGAAAACTAACAAGATGCTAGCACACCGTGCAGATGTCCATACGTTGTGCAAGCATCCAATGGACCAATTTTTGGGAAACATGTCATTATCCTTCTATTTCTTCACCATTATTCCACATGGAGCTAGAATTATGAAATTCTGAGTCATGGTATTTTTGTCATTAATTTGCTAGGGCATCATAAATTCTAGGAAAAAGTGCAAAAATGTGGAATTGCCCCTAGCTACAATTTTGCAACATTACAGGATCATAAAAGTAAATCTATAAAGAAGAGGTATTATGTTGAAAAATAAAATGTTGTATCTAATGATGAGGAATCAGACTATCTTGATGATGGCAGTGATGAATTCTTGTCCATGGCTCTAAATGTTCGAACTAATTCTACTAATTTTGAAAGAAGTGTGAGGGAAAGTGCTCCAAAATAGGTCACAATATTGAAGGAACTATGGTACTTTAGTTGTTGCAGGAAAAAGGAAAAAAGGTAATATTTATTAGTTCAAAGGTGGTGGTGTTAGATGCTTTATGTATCAAATCAATGAAAGTTGGCTATGACATAGAAGAATGGGTCACATTAACTTTGATAACCTAGTTAAGATCAGTTAGATACTTATTTTGTGAGAGATCTATCAAGAATTACAAATCCTATTAATGCAATCTGCAAGGAATTTCAGTTTTGAAATCAAACAAAGAAGATGTTCAAAACTAAAGAATATTGTACTACAGGTACTTTGGAGTTGGTGCATATAGATCTATGTGGGTCTACTAGAATAAGAAGCTCTCAAGGTGATAGGTATTTCATGTTATTAATAGATGATTATTCTATAATGAATTTGGTGACATTTCTCCAAGAACAATCAAAAACTCTAGATAAGTTTAAAGCATTTAAATCTATGATTGAGAATAAAATGAATTTCAAAATCAAGTGCTTGAGGTTGGAAGATGTGGTGAGTTCACCTCCAATGAGTTTAACATTTTTTGTGAAGATCATGGAACAAAGAGATATTTTCCAACCCCTAACACTCCTTAGTAGAATGGAGTTGTGGAAAGGAAGAATAGGATAGTTCAACAGGCAACAAGGACTATGCTGAAGGAAGCAAATCTACTAGAGGGATGAAATTCATACTGTTGTCTACATTCTTAATAGAGGTCAACCAAGACTGAACAATTCAAAGAATCCCTATGAGCTATAGTATGGAAAAATTCCTACTATGAAATATTTTAAAGTATTTGGAAGTAAAAGCTATATTAGAAGAGATGAAGAAAACTTGGGAAAGTTTGATGCAAGATCTAATGAAGGAATCTTCCTTAGATACTCTACAAAGATTAATGCATAAAAATGGTATAATAAAAGGTTAAAGAATATTATTGAAAGTGTAAGTGTCAAAGTGGATGAAGAACCACATCAAAGTTCTGTGATGATAGAAGGATATGAATCTAATGAAACCCCTTTCAATGAAGAAGAAAAGAAGAAGATAAAGAAAAGGAGATGCCAATTGTAGAGGAAGAAGCTCTAGAAAAGATCCCTAAGACTTCTAAGTATGTGCAGAAGAGCCATTTTGAAGATAAAATCATTGGAAATAAGAGAAAAGGTGTATTGACAAGAAGAAAAGTTGTTATGGCAGAGGAACATGTAAAATTTTTTTTTACTTTAAGAGGTAGAACCTAAAACAGTAACTGAGGTAGGAAAATATGAAAATTGGGTCAAAGCTATGAAAGAAGAGTTGGAACATATTGAGAAAAATCAAACTTGGGAATCAGTCCCAAGACCAGCAAAAATTAATGTGAGAAGAACTAAATAGGTTTCTAGAAACAAGTTGAATGAGGATGGAAAATTTGTCAGAAATAAAGCTAGAATTGTGTGTAAAGGCTACTTAGAAGTGGAAGGAATATATTTTGAAGAGAATAATGCTCCAATGTCAAGGATGGGAGCCATTAGAATGTTTTTGGATTTTGTAGCACATAAAAACTTCAAGGTATATTAGATGGATGTCAAGTTTTCATTGTTGAATGGTGAGTTGGAAGAAGTGTACATTGATCAATCATAAGGTTTTCAATTATAAATAGATGTTGATATGGTCTACAAGTTGAAGAAAGAATTTTATGGAATCGAAAGAGCTCCTAAAGCTTGGTATGCAAGGTTGGATAAGTACTTGTTGTAGTAAGGATTCAAAAAAGGAACTACAGATAGAAACCATTACTTCAAGGTTGAGGAAAAATAAATTCTAATTGTGGTAGTGTATGTTGATGACATAATGTTTGGAGGAGATGAAGGTATGCGCAAGAGGTTTACAGAGGAGATGAAAAAATGAGTTTGATATGTCAATGTGTGGGAAGATGAATTTATTCCTTGGGCTACAAATCAGTCAATCAGAAAAAAGGTATTTTCATTTCTCAGTCAAATTATGTTAAGGAAATGTTGAATAATTTTGGAATGGAGGATTCTAACCTAGTATGTACTCATATGGTTATTGGTTGTAAATTGAACAAAAATGATAAATCTTCTAAGATAGATCAAAACAAGTATAGATCAATGATTGGTGGATTGCTATATCTTACTGCTACTAGACTGGATATCATGCATGCAATTTGTCTTGTGGCAATATTTCAAGAAGATCCCAAAGAGTCACATGTTGTAATAGTTAAAAGAACATTCAGATACATGAAGGGCACTCCAAATTTTGACCTATGGTATCCCATGGATACTAATTTCTCTTTGAGTGCATATATAGATGCAAATTGGAAAGGTTGTGCAAATGGAAAAAGAAGTACAAGTGGAGGTGCTTTACTTCTTGGAAGTAGGTTGGTTTCATGGTTAAGTAAGAAGCATAATTCAGTATCAATATCTACTATAAAAAGAAAATATATTGAGATAGTATCATGTTATACACTGGTGTTGTGGATGAAGTAGACTTTAAAGGATATCAAAGTATCATATGATGAACCTATTTTTTATCTTCTATGATAATACAACTACTATCAATATTTCAAATAACTCGATAATACATTTAAGAACAAAACATATCTCTATCAAGTATGACTTTCTAAGAGAGAAAGTTGTAGAGAATGAGGTGAAGTTGGAATATGTTCCTACAAAGGATCAAGTTGCAAATATTTCCACAAAGGCTCTTCCAAAAGATACATTTGAGTATCTCCATAAGAAGTTAGGGGTTATTGCCCCTTCTTTCAACTAGATGCATAAGTTGGTGCATATGTCCAGGAAGCATTTCAAGATACACTCTTGCTCTTGGATTGATGTTGAAGGCTACCTCTTAGGGGTAGTAGGTAGTAGTGTTCTTGTTTGGTACAGTCAATGGGAGTATAAATTGTGCCCCTAAGGGAGAGAGAGCAAAAGAATGAGTAGTGTAGTGTGTGTAGTACTGAAAATTATATGGAGAAGAGTAGTGGAGAGAGAGTAGTTTATCATTGGTGTTGCCTAAAGAGAAGTGTGCATTATTTTTCAAAGGGACAGATGTTTCCATTTTCCATTGATGTCAAAGGGGGGGAGATAAAGTGTAAAAATCACATGTGAAGATTGATGTCTAAAAAACTGCTCAAGATAGGGGGAGAGAATAATGTCTGAAAGACACACACAAAATAAGTGTAAGAGATGCCCTAGTAAGGGGGAATTTTATTTAATATAAACTTGTTGTTGATAGTTTTGTCTTTTTTTGATGGTTTCTTAGAGTTGGTGTTTCCATCAATGACAAAGGGGGATATTTTTTGAAGATTGTTGGTTTTGTCATTGATGTCAACCTCTAATATACTTGAGGATACTTTTGGAGATTTATGGTAGTGTTGTCACCAGTATCAAGTATGGATGTGTTGTGTTTTGATTGATTTCAATATCTAGAGTAGTCATGATGACAAGGTGTTTTAGTTTTCAGTAGGTGTTGCTGATACATCTAGTTCACATGGTTTCTAAGTACTTTTGAGAAAATTTGAATAAAAGAGTGTGTTGTGTGATACAAGTGTGTTCAATTTTGTTCTCCACATTTCTTTATGGTTGAAGATATGCTTATGAGGTTTGCATGTGATGGCCAGAGGTGTTCAAAGGTGATATATCTAGAGTTTTGGGTTTTCGATCATTTTGTAGTAGAAGATGTGTTTGATAGTCTATTTGTCTATGAAGAAGGTTGTCAGGGAGAAATGAGATTTCTCCACATCTCTTCATAGAGAGGTTTCTTGTATTGTATATTTGGGAGCATGCTAATAATGTTTGAATCTACCTTCCCTTGAAGTTTATGGTGTTCAGTTGTTTCAATTTTTTTTGACTCGTTACCGGATGATCTCGTAGAAGTTGTTGAAGAAAGGTTGTTGTGGGAAGGATATGAAGGTCATAAGATCCAAGATATGATTTAGAGGTGTGTCAAAGCCAAACAAAAATTATCCAAACACATTGGTGAGATAAGAGAATGCATTAGGGTATGTGCAGGATCATCATGGAAAAAACAGGCCCTTAAGTGGCAAAAAATTTAGAAAAATCAGAGTTAGGAAACTTGACGTAAAAATTTGAATAAGTTATCTATATTATTTCAAAAATATATAAGAATGGAATCTATAGAAAATTGAATGTAGTTTCTAAACTACTAGGTTTTAAAAAAAAATTATTTGGTGAAAATTTGAAATTTCAATGGAGTAGTACTTAAATTTTAGGGAAAAATAAGTAGGTGTTTGTTTGACCACTGAACCACAATAAAATGATAATATTTTTATAAGATTTTATATATAAGTAGAGGACTCATGTCCTGATGTGATACATTTTTTGGTAATTTTTTTCCAAGTGAATAATTAATTATAGATTTTTTATTACAAATTTTTAAAATATAAAAACTCATAAGTTGACCACCTTAACTTGGTCAAAACTTAATTAATTTTTTTTTTTTTAATCTTATAGCATGTGAAGCATAGAATGTGATGCATGTTTTAGATTCAAAAATTAGATACCATTTGAAAGTTATAAATATTTTCAATCATCCTATCAATGAGGACTTTAGTCATAATTCAAATAGAAAATAAATAATAATTGTTATTAAATTCAAAGTAAAGCATAATTTATATTGGTGGAAAGTTGAGAATCTCCTTAAAAACCCTTTTCATTTCATGAATTTTGGGTAAAAAAAAGTCATCAACCACATACCCTACACAGACCCACCATATTGCCACTTTTTGGCCCATCATGATCCTGCACATACCCATTAAGGAGATGTCTAACATCTACAAGTATTGTCTTTGCTGGGTTGTTGCTGTTGATAATTTTAGAAGAAAATTTGAAGCCATTGAATATAAAATGAATGATATTGGAAAGTGTTTTGACTTCTTCAAAGATACCAATGGAAAAAAGATAATAAGAGTTGGAGAATTGCAAGTTAAGTTATTATCTATTTAGAGACAAAGGGAAGATTTGGTTAGAATTTTCTGGTTGGTCAAAGAAATTGTTGAGGTCTAGTTGGATCATCTCTCTAGGATACTTTCTGATGCAGAGGATTGTGAAGGATGGTGCCTGTCTCTAGAATGGTCATCTTGATTTATTCTATTGACTCTATTGGAAAGTATGTGTGCCATAATGGTTTTTACAGTGCAAGCTTGGAAGAAGATTCTTCCAACTGTGAGAGAGAGGTACAGGAGATTTTTCAATGTGAAAAGTGTTATTTTTATTGCATCTCCTCAATGTTATTATTTGTCCCTTTTCCTTTGATGGAAAAAAGGGGGAGAAAAATGAAGAGAAAAATAAAAATAAAAAAGGAGGAATTGATTTGCTTTTCAAAGGGGGAACGCTTGGAATTTTGGAGTTTTTTTTTTGTAGTTTTTGTGTTTTTGAGTATTTGTTGTTTTTCCATCAATGCCAAAGGGGGAGATTGTTGAGAAGGTGTTGAGATGACTTAGCATTGTTTTCATTGATGTCAAAACCTAGGATCTAGAAGGTTGTGCTTCGGATGATATACAAAAATTATCTATCCTATCGAGTGTTATGATCCTGCATAGTGTGGATGTTATCCTTGATCTAGATATGGTAGTACTTATTTTTGGGACATTCATGGAAGAAAGTTAATGCAAAATAATGAAGACTAATATTTTGATATTGGTTGTTGTGATCAAAGCTTATTCTAGGCATCCTTGCTATCTAGACATTCATGTAGCATGTTACAAGTTTTGGTATGTCTAATTATGTTTCTCCAGTTGGTACTAAAATTGATGAGAATAAAGATTTGGTCTTGGTTGTGGGATTCCCATCGGCTCCGGAATATATTTCATTCAATTCAAAGTTTTCTATCTTATGTATGACCTATTTATGGGTCCTATGGTAACATGGTAAGGAGATCTTTATGTGCGACCTATCCTTTGGGTCCAGTGCTAGCATGCCAAGCTTTATTAAATATTTCAAGGTTGTTCTTCAAGCCAACATGTTTTTTTTAGGCTGACTTATTTTGTTCTATTGGCATATATATATAGAGCATCTCTTTGGTTCAAGACATGAAACATGTTGCGTGCGAATAGATAAAAGGGTGTGAAGGATTATGCAGAGAAGGAAGCTGAAGGAAAGTGTCTAAAAGAAGTAATCTATTTTGTAGAGGTTGTATAAGGAAAGTGGGAAAAATATTCTTGACCAGATTTGCTACAGACATATATTTTTGTCTTAACCAGAACTGAGTTCATGCATATGTAGATGCAACTTCATCAGTTCATTTTTGTCAGTGAGACTATTTTGTAATCAATTTTTTTTGTATTAATTGGGAAGTGACCCGCCGTCAATGAGCCTTACCTGCAGTGAGCCTTTGTAAGAATAATCTTAACCGGTGTTCTATAATTGAGAATTAGCATTCTCCTTGGTTTTTCCCTTCTTGGGTTTCCATGTAAATTCTAGTGTTCATTGTGCATGGTGTTGTGTGCTTTCATGGTCATATTTGTTTGATTATTTTCTGATTGATATAATCTTGCTCCAGATTAATTAAATTCAAGATTTTTTTTTTGTGATAGCTGATTCACCCCCCTCTTAGTTATTCAGACTATTCAATAGTAATGTGGGTGAGTTTGTATTTCACAACTATCCATCAAACTACACCTTCCCCAACTTCTCATTACATGTGAGAGAATACTCTATCCATTAACCAACCTAAACCTCCTCCTCTTCCTCATCATATTTCGATGGATCGAAATCCTTCACACCACCACAACTTAGTTGGGCTTAACCAAAACACTCTAAAAATTGACCACTTAGGTGGCTTAGGTGGGGCCCACTTAATTTTTTTCTTTCCCTTACCAATTTCCATTCCAATAAAATATCTTCCATTATAGTAAGTGGTTAGTAGTTCCTATACATGAGGAAAACCAAACTCAAACACAAACACTATTCTCACACTACTGCAGAATTTTGGTGGATGTCGTAAAGTGTCCTCATGAGGTAGTCCTGATGTTTTAGTGTATGCAATAAAAAGGTCGCCAACATAAGGAGTTTACATTTTCCACCATATTCTTAGCCTATTCCAAAATGGGGGTGTTGAAATAAGGTTTAGTTATCCATAAAATCATAAAGGACAAGCAAATTTAATCAAATGTAGTTGAAAACAGTCTACTAGACATGCTTCCAAAATGTGGAAGCATAGACAAGTTTGTTGAGATATATGACCAAATTCCTCAAAGAAATGTGGTTTGATGGAATGCCATGATTGAAATATATGCACAAAATGAATTTTAAGATGTTGGTTGATAGATTTTTCTTTCAAAGATTAACTAAAATCTACTCCATTCTACCCAAAAGAAAGACTAACTAATCACTAGTAGTTGGAGAGATCACCATTTCATAGGTGATCTTCCTCTGAATCTTGATAGAGGTACAACTAGACCTCATATGATATACATTTTTATTTTTGAATTTTAAAGGAATGGGGGTATGCTTTTAACCAAAAAGTAGGAAAGGTAGACTAACACCATCCCATAGCCATGGAGAAGATGCCATGAAAATCAACTTTAAGCAATCAATATCATGACTCAAATATTAGATTACTAACAGCTAGCTGACTCGACACCATGCAACTTTGACATTCAATTAAGATAAATGAATGGAACACCAATGAGTACTATATCCATAAAGAGAAGGAATGTCCTAACACTTATCAAAGCTCATAGACTTATTCATAAATTTCAAGGACTTCATTCAAATTTACTACTCAAAAAAATAAACTTCTTCAAAAACTAATCAAAACTACAAAACTTGATCCTTCATTATGATTGATTCTCACTTATGCATCACAGTGCAAGGGGGATCAAAATTCAAACCCTTTTGATGTCTAATTAGAAAATATTTAAAATTTCCCATCATAATGGTCAACAATTTCTTGAAAATTGATTCTTGGAAGAGTTGTAACCACCGCCTCATCAAATAAGCATTTTGTGATAGGTTAGATGATCTTTGTTTGATGAAAACACATAAGGATCAATGACTATTTTTTAGAATAGTTATGATTGTGTCATATATTATGATTGATTTGGATAAGGGAATGAACTACTAATCTTGTAGATGAGCCTTGTGTCCATTAACTCATGAAAAAAACATATATTATTTTAGTCTAGTAATTAATGACATGCGAACTAGGAGCATATTTGTGTGGTAATTTTAAATACAAAAGATATCCCTTGTGCCAAAGAATACTTCACTACATTAACATCACATCACTAGCTAAGTTCATTAAATTTGAAGAAACTTGAGTATCCTTGTTTCATTAACTACCCTCGAGAGAACCCCACTAGATTACTCCTATTTTCTATAAATAAATTGAAGTGCTTTCATCTTTCTAAATGATAATCACACTTTTAAACATGTCAAGCTCTTCCAGTGATGTTTCTTCTTAAAATAAGAGTGACTTCTTAACAAACCAAATTAGGGAGGTCTTCCTCATTTGTAGTGATGTGGAAGAGGGATTTATCAGGAAGATAATTGACAAACATTTCCTATCCCAAGTGCATGTTCATAACTCATCCATACTAGAGCACTTTATCTATAAAATCATCCGTACCTCTAGTAAGCTAGAGTGGAGAGTCAGGACTGCTAAGCATCTAATTTGACCAATTTATCTACCCTGTGTTGAGGATGTAATTTGCATTTCCATTTCCTTGAAGAGTGAGTGAGTCAGAAAGGAGGTTTCCCTACTCTGTGTTGGGCTAGAGTGCAACGTGCTAGATACCTTCACACATTATGTGAATTTCAACAAGAACCTCTTCTCTGCTACATAGATAGAATGCCTCCAAGAGGTGGTAGAGGGAATCATGATCCTCATGTTTACTCACTATTTCTAAGAACACATGTACTAAAATCTCTAATTCTATCTTGTATTGTGATATATATAAATATATAATCTTTTTGGATTTCAATTATGTTCTCTATGATGTGGTAATTTTGATATTCTCTACTTTCAATTTTGTGTTTTCATCTCTTTTTCAATGAATTTTAATTTTTTTCGTATTTGAAATGTGTATCACGAATTTTGCAATGCATTTACTTCTAGTATTTTTATTTCCTTCTTTGAATGAATAACTTACAACAACTTGAATGCATGAATACCATACTCTAGCTGAGTTTTTCAAAATGCTTTCAGAGTCCACTTGTAATTTAAGAAATGAACCCATCACCCATTATACCAATCCTATGAAATACCATCTTTCAAAGGACCTTTTAGAGCCCCTTTTAGTAAAGCCTTTAGAAGATCTCTCAGGGAGAAACACTTCTCTTTAGAAAATATGTCATGGGAAAGTGTTAGGTTTCTAATACTGTGTTGGGAACTGACAAAGGTTTCAGAACCTCACAAAAGTTTTGAAAGGAACATTATTTCACTTAAACTTTCTCTTTTTCACCAATGTATGCCTAGGTTATGAGAACCACTTTGGGACCTGACAAATTTTTGAAAATTGACAAGGGTCAAAGAAAAAACAACTCAAACTAAGATTTTAGATAGTCGAGTGAGGGAGGGGCTGTGAAAACTCTATCGAAGCTCAAAACAACTTTGTAAACCAAGGCTTAAACACGACAACTAAAAAAGGTTAAATTTTCTTGAGGGGGGGTGGACACATTTTTTGAAAGTGGACTATAAAAAATGTAGTAACAATTAGCTTTGATTGGGGACAAGGATTGCGAAGGATGAACATATGAACCTAGAATCGCAATAGCATACTAGCTTGTTATCAATTGGAAACAGAGTCAGACTTGCAAAAAGAAGGATCTAAAAAAACCAAAAACATGACAAGCCAAAAAGGAATGACATGAAACAAACCAAAAATAACTATGTACAAGGTAGGGGGAATCCTACTAGTGAGAACACTGGGGGTTTACTCACTCAAAACCATTGATAGGAAAAGGAAAACAGGACTTGTTGTGGGAAATAAATCGATACACGAGCCATATTTTCATATTTAGAAACCATAAATTAAACTAGAATAGGATCACATGAAGAAAGATTCTTTAAAAATCTTTCCCATCATAGAAAATCCCTTTCTCATCATAAACTTTAACCATCTCTTATAGGATTTTTTTTTTAGTCGAGTCTCTATCCATTATTTTGAATAGGCTATCATCATGATTCATCACTTCATTAACTCAGATGGAGAACATATGTGGATGATACATTTTTAGAATGGGGGGAATATGTAATCGAGAGGTGAATACTTTTCCATCACCTTCAACCAATGTAGGAAAAACATCTCCCTGTAGAAGTTCCTCAGAGGACATCAAATCTTTATTAAGATGGGGGGAACTTGTCAATAATAAAGACACTATCCATACATCACCCCTGCTCTATTTATGCTTTTTTTATTGAAAATTTGATTCAATCTCTTCACCACTCTTCTCACCATTACTATTGTTGGAAGAATGAGTATTTTTTCATTGATATGTTTGTTGGAAACAAGAGAATGAAGTATGAACTTAAGGTATGAGTGTAAGTTGTACAGTATGCAGTATAGTGTTTTCATTGATGTCAAAATTGTGATCTAGTATGAAGATTATTGTGTAGAAAACTTTATATATATTGATCATGTTTGAAGATAGTTATCCAATGGAAATTTTCTAGAAGATTTGATTTGGTTTAGACAGATGAAAGATAAAGTGACTAAGTGTCCACACAAGTATTTTTTGTGTATAGGACATCCATTAGTTTGGTCCATGTTGGTCCACTATGTAGACTCTTGCTCTGCGGTTTTGGTATAATTTTTTTGGATGTTAGAATATTTTAAATCAAAACTTTCACATTATTTTAGCTTGTGGTGTTAAAGTTATAAATGACAGAAGTTCTGGTTTGGAAGTTACACTGTTACTAGTACTATATGTATGTTTTGGTGAACCCATATTTCTCTATGGATTGGTATCTGGATATTTGAATTTGTGGTGATGTTGAAAAGTGTCAAGAGCACCTATACTCCAAGTGGCATGAATTTTTTAGGTCCACATGTTGCTTTGAGGTTGAATAGTTGATGAAAGTTGATGCTAGGTCATTACCAATGCTAACCTAATTAGTTTTTGGTATTGCAAAGTTTTGATAAGTATTGATGCATTATGTGGGAGCTATTATAGGTCCATGCTAACCTATTTATACTTGTTATAAATTTTGAATCATGTTGCAAATCATGAATTTGTGTATGTTGACCCGAAAATATATAATTTATATGATACATCCAAATAGGCCAACCTAATTAATGTTGTAGGTGTTTGTAAATAAAGCGGATATATATGTAAGATGTTTTTTTTATGTTTTTGATATAGAGAGATAATGTGATGTATAGTTGATGTGAATTGTATGAGTGACAAGAAAATGAAAAGTAGAGAAGAGTGTTAGTACAAATTAGTATGAAGTGTATAAAGTATGAGTATTGAGCTTCAATGGAACTGTAATTCATGCATATGATAGATGCAACAATAATAGTTCAAAACTCAGTTGTGTGCCACCACTCTCTTCTATATTTTCTTCTTTCTATGGTTAGTGAGTCCACAAGGAGAGTGATTCCACCTGCAATGAGGAATTCTATAGTATCTTATAACCAATTATAATATATTGTGAGCTAATCCTCATCATGGTTTTCCCCATTTTGGGTTTTCCACATAAAAAATCTTGTGTTCATGTTATGTGATGTTGATGGTTGATTTCATGTGTTCCTTTCTTATTACAAATTGAATATGCTTTGTGGAATGAATGTTTAAATTTTTAATTAGTTTTTGAGAATACTAATTCACCCCCCTCTCATTATTCCTGGTGTTCAACAATTGGTATTAGACCTTGGTTCCTTGGAAGTAGCTTAATCACTTGGGGAAGATCTTGGAGGTTGAAAACATGGCTGCTAGAAGATATTATACTACTCCAGAAGATATTTCTTTTGTTGGATTTATAGAAGAAGAGTGCATGGTTGACATGAATCGAGAACTTAGAATAAGCCTTGAAGATCTAGAAAGGGTTGAAAGTGTTTAAAAATATCTAAAGGAAAATGTCAAAGAAGAAAATGAACATATCAAAAAGTTAAGAAAACAAATCAAGAAGTTTGGGGAAAGACATAATAAGGTTAATGAACAGTTGAAGCAAGAAAATAAGATAATTACTAGTTTGAAAGTGCAAGTTTAAGATGATTTTTTTTTTGAAGAATATCTAAATACCAAAGTAAAAAGAAAATATAAGGAATGTTCAAAGCTTGAAGAAGAAATTATGACCTTGAGATCGGATCTAGAGAAAGAAAATTCATGAAGACAAATTCAAGATGAGTTCTACAAAGCTTGATGAAATGATTACAAAATAGATAGGATCTAAAGATAAATAAGGATTAGGTTTTGAGAAAGGTGAAAGCTCAAAGACAAATCAAACTCAAAATTAGGCTAAAAATAATACTAAAGACAAGAAAATAAATGGAAAATAGGTCCAGAATCAAAGGAGATACTTCAAAAGACCACCTATAAAACAACCAAATGTACAAAGCTACCCATCTTTTAATGGTCTATGTTATTATTGCAATAAATTTGGACATAAGGCTAAGAAATATAGAAGCATAATGAATCAAAATGTTTAATCACTTCTCACTCAATACTTTATATGCAAGTGATTTGGTCATAAGGTTAGTGAATGAAAAATTCAAATGATGAATGGTTGTAACAATGGTATGAGGGTTCACTCTTTTAATGATTACTATTATGCATGCAATGGATTTGGAAATAAATCTAACCAATGTAGATATAGAATGAATGCAAGCAAATCTATTCAAAAGAATTTCATATGTTACAATTGTACTAGACTTGGACATATCTCTAAGTTTAACAGAAGCAAGAAAGAGAAGAACAATCTGGTAAAGAATAATGATATATTCAAAAAGGTTGATCTAGTAGAGATGAAGAAAGATATGGAAAATATTTGGAAAAATAAGGAAGACAGTGAGACTAAGCATGAGTCTATGTGAGCACCAGTGCAAATGTTTCCTCCATAAACTAAGAAGAAAGCTTTTCCTTAAGGGGCGCATTAATAGAAGATTCTTTATTTCCTCCTAGAAAAATGTTGATTATTTAGCACATTGATATGAGGTATGGTTCAATATGCTTGACCTATTGGAGAAAGAATCAGTGGAAAATATCAAGTTACAAAAAATTGTGGAGCATTTGAAGTTGATTGTGCACACAGTGAGTGTTTTTACCAACTTTTTAATTTGTATATTCAATGTGAAATTATGTCAATTTCCAAGAGGGTTATAATTGATTTCACTTGATCAAAATCATTTTCAAACAAGCATTTGAGAAGAGAAGAGTATTGAAAGAATGAAGTGGAGTGATTGAAGTGATTGAGATTTGGTGCAAATGAAACCCTAGCTAGAAGTGATTTAAAAGGTATTTATAGATTCCATTTTCCATAGTTTCAAAAAGTGCTTTCATTTTGCTACAAAAATGTATACACCACAAGTTGTAGAGGTTATAGATTATGCATGCCATAAATTCAAAATGAATCTCAACAAATATCTGGTGGATGATTTAGATGGTTCATTTTTGCACATTTTGTATGGTGTTTTGATCATAGGGGATGTTAGTGAATATATTCATGTTAAGATGGAAGAATATAATCATACAAAGCTAAGTGATGTATGGTGCAAGGAACTCACTAGAGATGATTTCGAGTTGAAATTATAGTTTGAGGTTTTGGTAGAGAAGAAACTCAATGTTTGGAACAATTTTCCCATCCTTTACTATGTAAATGAGTGGGTGAGATACACCATGAGATGGATTCATGAAAATTTCCTCTAGTTGGACATACCACATTTGATGAACAAAGAGACAATTAGGGTTTTCACTAGACTGTGCTCAATTGGACCAACTTCAATGCTTAGGTTAGTGAACAGGTGTGAAGTATGATAGAAGGGAATTTTCAATAAAGGACATTAGAAACCCGGTAGTTAAATATGCTTCAATGATGATTGGATACAAAATTTACTTCACTAATTGAGAAAATTCAATACTAACAACCACCATCAATACTACATATGAGATGGTTGAGAAGGGTGAAGAGTATGATTTATGTGAATTGTTGAGACCAACTTTTGGAAAATCTGTAGAAGACAAAGGACTCTAAAT
Organism: Sequoia sempervirens; assembly: GCA_007258455.2. NCBI lineage: Eukaryota > Viridiplantae > Streptophyta > Pinopsida > Cupressales > Cupressaceae > Sequoia > Sequoia sempervirens. The sequence goes on along the minus strand of VDFB02037682.1, from coordinate 418 downwards.
ATTCCTTCAAGGTTTGTACTTTGATTATTTGTTTATTATTTTACCTTTTTAATGAGGTCCCTGGTACAAGGAACATATGGTGGAAAAATGATAGACCTGTAGCCCATTAGATCAAATATCATTTGATGAGGTTGGGAGAATCAAATGCATAGAAGAATTCAATTTGGGGGTTCTTCAAAACTTTTCAAGAAAAGATGCAGTCTAAGAATACCAAAAATCATGGTAGAAAAGTATAAAATGACATTACCTTTCTTGTTACCAAAGTTTGCATCATATAGGTTGTTGAGCCTAGGACCATTTGGACCCTTGAGAAGGGATATGAGATTACAAAGGATGAAATTACCAGCTCAATGGACTTCATACCTAGAAAACCAAATGACACCTTTGAGGAGAGATATGGAACATATGAGGAGAATTT
>VDFB02037681.1:0-12425 GCA_007258455.2 Sequoia sempervirens | reverse complement strand
CATTGATGCAGGATAAGGATTCATGATGTTGGATTAGATGGATGGGAATCAATGATTAGAAGAGAAGGAGAGATGATGAAAAGATAAATGGAATAGATTAAGGTAAATAGAATGAATTAGAAGAATGTGGAAGAAGGGGTCATAAGATTTTTTTTGATATCATAAGATCTCGGATGTGGATGGACTAAAGCTCAAATTGGGATGCAAATTCAGCTTAGTTTGGGATATGATTTAAGCTCAAATTAGGATTGGATTTAAGTTTAGATTAGGATTGGATTGAAGGATGTGATGGGATAGACTCCTAGGTTCAAGGATGCAACCAAAATGATGAGGATGATTGTTGGATGAATGAAGGATAAGTTTAGATGACTCCTTGCTCAAAAGGGATGAAGTTAGGACAGACTGATGAGGGTTGATGAGATGAAAGTGATCATTTGGAGATAGATATGTAGAGGAAAAATGATTGGATTATGATTTTGGACTAAGGAAGATATAGGCTAATCATGACACGAAGGGTTGAATCTTTGGATTTTGGATGTGAAGCATATTTTCCCAAGAATAGAGCACAATTGCCTCTATAGGTAGCGAAAACACCTATCTAGGAGACAACGGGATCTCCCCTGTGGGTAGTAGGATTTCCTATTGGTGAAGATATGATCACCTATGTAGAATGACTATATGGAGAGGTGTGCAGGATTTCCCAAGAAAGAAGTGGAATCGCTTATCTGGGGAGGACTCAGTATAGATGGAAGATGACACAATCACCTATACAAGGGACAAAATCACCTATCTAGGGATATGTATGGATAGGGATGATACAAATGGACACGAGATCACCCTTATGGAAAAAAAGTTCACCTATTCTAAGGGGTGTATGGACAATGGAGATATGGACGTGACACAGGATTGCCCCTACGGACAACAGGATCACCTATTTAAGGAATAGGCAAACAAGCTAACACAAAAAAAAACATAGAATCACCTAAAGGTATGGCAAGATCACCTATCTAGGGAACAGGTGGATAGGGATAGTATAGACTGACATGAACTCACCTAAGAGGATGGAAAGATCACCTATTTTAGGAACAGGTGGATAGGGATGGTACAAACTGACATGAAATCGCCTAAGAGGATGATAGGATCGCCTATTCAAGGCATAGGCAGATGAAGATGGTACAGATTGACACAGAATCACCTAAGAGTAAAGCGGGATCACCTGTTTAGGGAATAGGTGCACGTGGGGTCGCCTAACTAGAGGACCCACAAGCAAATTCACCCCTGCTAAGGAGTTCACCTAAAAGATGACTAAACTGACTGACTGAGACAAGGAATCACCCTTTTCAGGGCAGGATCGCCTATCCAAAATGAAAGTTCACCCTATAAGAAGCAAACTCACCACTGGAGACAGGGGCTAACTATGGCAGAGGACAAAAACACAACAAACAAAAAGCAGTGAGCTAGACTGACTTGAACTAATGATAAGCATTGGTATCACACAAGAAAACACTCTAGACAACACAATCCTATAATTAATGATAAGGGTTTACAAACTTGATCTAGGTCCACACCTTGAGGGGATGCCCCCAAGGTTAATACTCTGTGATATTGGGGTGGTTCTCTAGATCACCCTTTCTTGCGAAGGCGGATAGCTAGCAATTCAGTGGCACAAGGTCATCAACAGATGCCATGGACCCACCTTCACGCTCTCTCTCAAAGACTATCATAGTCCACCATGAGGATTTCTATCTCAACCCAAGGGATTACATGGTGAGTAACTTTAGGGTACAATGCACATCCCCTGCACTACACCAAGCCATGACTAAAACACAAGTCTCTATCTAGGTTGAACAAGGCTATCTCGTGCATCCTTGATATACACTAAGGTACATGAGGCACAACCGTGAATACCGGCCCATCACAAGCGTGGATTGAGAGCCCCAACGAAGTACTATAAACTTGGACCAACCCTACACGTCTTATCTAGGTATCACCCTAACTTCGATGCTTCACTGGACACGACGTGACAGTATTGGGGTACAACTTTAGCTCTCCCCCCTTTATATACCCCGTCGGTAACACATGGTTGGGATCATCTCCTGAGTGATGAAACCCCAAGCAGGTCCCACTAAGGGAAGGAAATGCTAGATGCTTCAGCTGGTCCCTAGGCTCGCACATAGTGCAAGGGGAGAGCTTAGACGCACTAGCACTTCTTGGGTAGACTAGACTGGAATGGAACAAATTGTGATTTCTCATCACCCAAGATCACCAAAGGGTGCAAGGGGAGTGGATACGTTAATAATTCGCTCCCAAACACAACAAACAAGGTTTATTGACACTTTAATTAAGCTACGTGTGCCTAGATTAGTGTGAAAAAAATAGTAGACAAAGCTAATCTAGGGGTCTTCGACCAATCATCCTGCAACAGATATGTTAGTAGTTTTCACCACCAGTCTTGGTCAAGCATGGGGGACAAGCTATGCAAATTTTTAGCAAGATACCACAATCATAGACAAACAAGTTAGCTAATTAATACCCAAAACTGAAATTAAATTGAAGCTCAAATCAAAAAATTAAAGGTTCTAGAATACCTTAGATCTGCCCTTGTGAAGGGCAGATTCACCTCTATAAAGGTTGTAGGATTGCCTCTATAAGGTGCAAGTTCACCTATTCGTAAATTTTCCCATTCACAAATTTGGCTATCTAGGTGGTAGGTTTGGCTATCTGTAGGCCACGTGTTTGGCTGCCGATAGGTCACGCATTTGGCTATCCGCAAATTCTCCTATCCAGGTCATGTGTTTGGCTATCTGTAGGTTGTGTGTTTAGCTATCTACAAATTCATCTACCTGGGTTGCATGTTGGGCTATCTATAGGGCGCGCACTTGGCTATCTGCAGGTCGTGTGTTTGGCTATTAATGGATCACGCATTTGGCTATCCGCAAATTTGCCTATTTGTTTACAAATTTTCCTATTTGCTTGTGAATTCTCCTATCTACCTGCAGGTTCACCTATTCGTCCGCAAATTCACCTATTTTCCTATAAGTTCGCCTATCTGTCCGTAAATGTGCTTATCCATCTACAAATTTTCCTCTGTAAGTTAGGTAGTGGATAAGAGAGTGCACAATCGCCCCTTTTATGGGATAGGTGGATGCATGATCACCTATATCAATGAAAAATCACCCCTATGTCAGGCAGATTCACCCTTGTGTGTGAAATCCAAACCTGCAAAACTTGAAACAACAAAAACCAGTGAAAGAGACCCGTGACGTCGATCCCACCAAGCATGCCAAAAATGTGTGCATTGTTTTTACCCCATCTAAAATGCAAGAATTAAACTCAAGAAAGAGATAAAAAAACCAAAGACAACACTCAAGATTGGGCTTAAGATGAAACTCAAACTTAAATGACAATAAAACCAATTTTTACCTTGTTTGAGCTTGATGGATTTGTTTGCCCTTTTTTATGGCTTGATATATGTGCTCCTAGATCAATTCCGGTAGCATAACAACTTGATTTTGGTCACAAGATAGATGCAAGATGGTTGTGGTTCCAAGGATTTGGTTATGGTGATAGTGTGAGAGATTGTGAGAGAGCTTGAATGTGGTAGATTGTGGTTGGAATGGTTTAATGCTTGAGAATGCAAAAATGGCTAAGTGTTAGCCATTTAGCAAGGGAGATGGAAATGAATGATGGAGGTTGAAAGGGGGAAGAAAATCAAGGGTTGAGATCAAGAATTGACCAAAGGAATTAAAAATTCCTTTTTAATGTGCATGGAAAGGATAAAAGGAATTTAATATTCCTTGGGAAAGAGAAAAGGAGTTTAATATTCCTTGGGAGATAGGGGAAGAATTAAAAATTCCCCAAAAGCTCCTTGGGAAGAGAAGGATTTAAAATTCCTTGGGGGATGGGAGAGTTGACCAAAGAGTAGGTAAGGATAGCTAATCAATGATTAGGTTGTGTAAGTGAGGGATTAGGCAAATGATTAGGTGGGTAATGAGGATTAATGATCCACTTGCATTTTATGGAGGATGTGACACCTCCCTAATCAAGGATTAGGAATGTGCACATCCTTAATCTAGGACTATGCAAATTAATCAGGATTAGAAAAAGGTTATGGAGGATGTGACATGAGGGGAATTAAAACAGATTGTTTATTTAATTCTTTAGAGGAAAAAGGATAAGGGATGGGAGTAAATAATTAAAGGTAATTATTTACTTTAGGCTAGGATTTAAAGATGATAGAAGAAATAAATTAGGATGAAGGGATAAGGGATAATGAATATTAATTAAATAATGGTGTATTATTTAATTAATATAGAGGATATGACATTAGTTGAAATGGGGGTAAATTGACCAAACTAAAGTGGTCAATTTTCAATGTCTACACACTAAATTTTCTGAATCTTATTCTTCTATTCTACAAAATCTATTGAAAGATAAAGTTATAACCTTGGAGGATCCTTGACCTTTCAGAGAGGCATATCTTGACTGGTATGATGGAAATATGTTTTTCCAGTACTATCGTGTCCATGGGCATGATACTGAACTTTATATGCGCATGCGTCATGAGATATAGGATCACATTGATGATAGTACCATTCACCTTGATGGTAAAAAGTAGAATGCGAACAAGTCAGTGGCTAAGGTGAATAGTGAATTGCAGATTTATACGAACCCATTTCCATCTCATTTTGTGAATTTAATTATTGATCCTTTTGGTGCTTCTCCTGAAGCCTCAACATATGTAAATGTGGTTTCTTTTACTCACAGTGCTCCCCCTCAACCTACGAATAGTTCACCAGATGTGATTTTTACATCATAGGATTTATCCATGAATAATAAAGCTTCTCCTCTATACATTCCCGCTTTTGTTAATGGAAACATTGTGATAGCAGTCCTTGTGGACCCCGCAAGTTGCGTGAAGATTATTATAGAGGAGATTCTGTCGCTAAATTCATTATAGAGGGTCAAATATGAAAATAAAAAAACCACTATACGTGCCCATGTTGGCCTCTCTCTTACTCCTTATGGCTCTATAACTCTTGCCATCCTAGTAGGACCTAGGGATGTGAATACTACCTTTGATGGCATTCTAGAATCTAACTTGTTCATGGTGAAGCTAGGCATCCCATGGCTAGTTTCCATGAACAAAGTTGTTTCTGTTATTCATAAATATTTGAAATTATCCCACGAAGGTAGTGCATGTCATGCACGACACTGGATATCATCCATTGGTATCACATGGGGGGTATTTTATAGATCATTTTTGGCCCTCCCTAGTCAGTCTGATTTCTCCAAAAATGGGCCTACTTTATCAAAATTACATTAAGTATAAGACTGGGGGCAAGGTGCTCTTAAAAGGGGAAGAGGATGCTTTCCCATGCTTAGGGCCCTTCTTCTTCTTCCTCTGTAATTCCACTTGCCTCTGCCTCTCGTCATGCTACAACGCCTTCGACTTCCACCCCTATGTGTCTCTTGGGGAGTTCAATGGTGCTTGCTTGGCGAAAGGCCAAGTGTCAGGTGTTATACCTTCCTATCTTTCCCACAGATCCTTGACTCATTGTGTACGGTAAGGGGAAGGGTCCTCATGGAGTCACCTCTACGTCTTGGCCTTCGTGGCCTCCTACTGTGCCTACCCCTAGGGTAGCTAATGGGAAGAGGCCTGCCGCTGAGGTGCTTGAGTCTGCTTCTCTTCCTATTGTTGCTTTTGCTTCTCCATCCCTTCCTCTTGTTCCTATCTAGGAGTCACTCCCTCTACCAGAAACAATTGTGATGGACACTCTAATGGTTGAATAGGAGCCTTCCGCTCCTCCTCAAGTTGCAACCTCTAGCTCTCGAAGCTTAAGAAATTGCCTTGCGTGTGAGTGTAAGTTTTGAAGGAAGGCTCTGGCCAATCAATATGATGCTCTATAGAAGGAGAAATGGGAGCCAACAACTCTTGTTTTGGTTTCTTATGTTGTGTCTTCCTCTTCTGCCCCTTCTGCTTCAGTTCCCTCTGCCTCAATGTTGCTTTTGGTTCCCTCTGCAAGCATGAATGATCCTCACCCTAAGAGGGTGCAAATGTTCATTTCTCCTTCGGTTAAGCCTCCCCTTTTGATGTCCCTTCCGAACATCCCACCTTTTCCCAAACCTATGGATATGTTGAATACCTCGGTGGTGTTTGCTACGGTTTTCTCCTCTTCCTCCTCACCTTCTGCTTTGTCTATAGGGATCTTGCATCCTCTAATGAAGAGAAATTTGGAGGATGACCCTACTTATAATGGGGTCAGAAGAAGGGATCGCCTTCTTCAATAATTGGTTATGCTCCGGCCCACGTCGTCCTAGTGATGAAGGCATCCCCAACATCCCCGAAGTTTGTTACTACCCCTAAGTCCTTTTGTGAGGTCAAAAGTGGATCACAAGTGCCTCCTTCATCACCCACTCAGTTGACACATGGCACTCCCATTAAGTGCATGTTCAACTTTGTAGACGATGGCTCGGCTCTATCAAATTTTTTGTAAAATCATTGACATTTTCCTCACAAGAATTGAGTGAAGAAGACCTTGAGGGGCCCTCTTCCTTGGCTCTTGTTAGAGGAGAGTCAAAGGCTACCCCCCTTGCTATCTCACCATTGCAGACTCGTCCGCCCTCCCATTACAATGATCTAGATTGGGAAAATAATGACCTCTTGGTTGATGAGGACTTGGGGGCACCTCTTCTTTATCTGTAGATTAGATTTGTGTGTGTGTTGTGTTTCCCCCATGCTTGTATTATGTGTTCCTAGAGGACCCTTGTCACCCTCATAGGTGCTTGGATACAGGAGTTTTTTTGTGTCATAAACTTCTTCTATTTGTCACATCATTCTTCTCTTTATTGTGCATTGATTTTCGATAATTGGGGATGATGAAAAGTGTTGGGGAAATTTAGGCCTCCATTCCATGTTGACCCAATTTTTTTTTTCATGTAACTTTCATCACATGGTTTGATATAGTAGGGGGTTGATGAAAATTCATATATATATTATTACATTATATCCATCTATAGTTATGAGCAACTCTGACCCTAAAATATCATACCCCCCTGTCTCTTGTTTGTCATGTCGTTGTTTGTCTTTCACTTCATCTTTGCTTAGATTGATTTATGATGTTGTGGTGCTTATGTGGTGTCCCTCGCGTGCATGAAAACATTACCATGGTTACATCTTCCCATGTTTTGCAGGCCACAAAATCACTTTCATTCTTTCTTTTCTCTCCTTAGGATGTTACGTGCCTTTGTGCTTAGCATGCACCATCCTAAGGGGGGGCTATCATACTATTTCAATTTTCAGAAGGTGTATTTGATGGCCAACGAATCCCTCGCTGAAAATCCTTTATTTTTCAAAAATTGCATTCTTCAACATGGATCCTTAATAAAAAAATTATTTCATCTTGAATTCATAAGATAGAATCTAAAAACTCGCCTTCAAGAAGGGAGTAATTTTTCTAATGAAGAATTCTGAAAACTTTCCCTTGCGAGGGAGCATTCTTTCTTTCAAATTCCTTGATAAAAGGAATCTTTCAAAAGGATTCCTTGATGCTAGAATCATTATTGAAAACTATTATCTCTTTTCAAAAATGTTATCACTTTTAAAACAGAGCATCCCTTGAGTGAACCCCTTTTCTTTTGAAGGGTTCTCAAGGGACACCTTTGAAAGCTTCTCCTTCAATTTTTGACTATCTACGTGACTATTTGTCTATCTACCTATGTGGATTTTTGTTATCTAACATGTTACTTTGCAGGGGAACCTATGAAGCTATTTTTTCAATTGACCTTGTAGGATCGAGCACCTGTAAGGCCCCATTAGACTCTGTCGAGCCTCTCACATCTGGCTTCCTTTAGGAATGAGCACCTAGGGATGCCTACTTTGCAAGTTTGAGGACCTGTAAAGCGCTTTCATCCTATGGCATCTCTTTTTTCAAATTTTTAGTACCGAGCACCTTCAGAGCCTTTGGTTTACCCTTTTGTAAGTCTGCAGAACTACAATGCATTTATTCAACTCTCCTCAAGACCGAGTACCTATGGAGCCATCTCCTCTTCCTGTGCTTTCAAGTGTGGAAAATTGTGATCTACTTCCTTGACTATTTAGGTATACTTTCTTTAAACTCTTTCAATCTACTTTACCTCGCATTTGATAGCACATAGGCTTGCTAAAGTGGGGGAAAAATGTAATGGTGTGAATTTGTATCCCTCACAAGTTCCCCATTTACACCCCTTTACCTTAGAAAAATCAAACCCGACAATGATATTCCACCTCATCCATCTGTTTTACATCCATTTGGCAGTTGTCTATAGTGTCGATGGGGGAATTTTTTTCGGGGACACTAGTGCGATGTGTGAACATTTGCACGATGTGCTGCCATCCTGATAGGATTCTTGCCTCTAGAATTTGCAGAGGTATTACACTTCTCCATTGGCGATGAAGCGTAACACCCCTGCATCCTTGACCAACCTTGACTCTTTTGGGATCCTATTCATCTTCAAAAGACTATCCTTCACATTCAATTCATCTTCTTCACACCTCTTCAATCTCACTTCACAATTCTACACACTTCTTGAGCATTACACACTTCATTTCATTTCATTTCCACAATTGTTGAAGCTCCAAGTTAACACTCTGTTGGTTTCACTCCTCTCATTGTTGTGGCAACATTGACACTCACAAGCTCGTGAGCTCACATCTTCCTTCATGTGCTTGAGGAAATCTTGTTGGGAGGTGATATCCATTTTACTTAGCATCTTTGTTTGATTTACTAGCATATTGTTGTTAGCATTTCTTGGCATTTTTCCATTTCAATACTTTCTTTATCGCATTTTCTCTATTGTGGCTATTCTGGTTGTCCGTGGAGGTGGGAACACCAAAACAGGGGTTTGATTGTGGCAAGCCTCGAAATAGCCCCAACATTTTTCCCCATTCTACTATGTGTAGGTATCGTGTTCATGTGGAGCTTGGAGGAGGTTGGACTGACCATAATTTCAGTTTCTATGATCTTATTGTTATCAAATTCTATCTTTTAAGTTAAAGTATTATTCTTGTTGTTTTATCTATTTAGTTGTTTCCAGTTTTTTGTCATTGTTTAAAACTGTACTTATCGGGTAGTTAGCAAGTTTTCAGTTTGTTTTGACTGTACTTTGTATTCCATGTCCATACAGAAGCTAGCGCCTGATCAGATACCAACACGTCACATTGTTGTCCATCTTTTGTACTAGAGTCCCTTGGCAAAGAGCTTCCTAGGTTACAATCTAGACTCGATAATTTTCTCACCTGATTTCCTAAACTCTTTGGTTGACAAAAGGATAGTGATAGATCAGTTATCCTTCCTTTTCACCCTCTTAAAACTTTAAACTTTCCTTAAACAATCCCTTAGCATAAGGTAGATCAAGGCAGCTAATTGTTCTAGACCCTCTTGTGAACTAGGGTCTTGAGTAGTTGGTGCCCCTCCTGTTTGGGAATTTTATAATATAGTGAGTATAAAATAAAGCACAAAATGATGTGAAAAATCGCCAAAAATATGTACAAGAGTGACACTTTATCTCAATGAGTCTACAAATAAGAAAGTGCATTAAAAAGATGCATGCAATTCCCAAAAAGGACCACATAATGAAAATACAATTGTGATAGAAGATGAGAGGAAATAAAGGCATCATTACAAATTATGCAAAAAAAATGCAATTTAAAAAAAATGTACCCAAAAAGGACTTTGTATGTAAAATTTATGGCCCTTTAAAGATCCCAAAATGAGAACTAAACATCTAGAACACTGAGAAAACTAAACTTTTGAAAAAACCAAAAGCTCAAACTAAAAATCATCTACACAATCACAAAGAGCACAAAGTTCTAGCCTACTTCAAAAAATATTATTATGAAAAAGGAGCTTGAATGAGTAAGAAAAAGGTATCAAAAGTCTAAGTGTCCAAACCAAAACTCCATCCATGAAGGGGGTTAAAAATGTCTATTGATGTCACTGCCAAATTGACCAAATTTCCGCCAAAGCTAGAGGGTCACAAAAATGGAGGTAACCATGCCCATTTAAGGGGCGAGGCTCAAGGGTATTGTGCCCAACAAGCTCAGTACTTTTTGATACCCTAACCTAAATTTTTAATAAAAAAATCTTTATTAATACATTTTTTTTTTAAAGGCCTTCTAATTTTTTAAAAAATAGTTGTACCAAGGAATAATGGCAATCATAGAGGTACAAAAACCAAAAAAAACATTTTCTAAGAACTATGCATGAACTTTGTAGGTATATTAATGGTGTTTGTATCATTGTATGGATCTATACAATTGTATGGATTGGTACAATGACAATCTAGTCACCCTTAAAAAAACTTTAAAATTTGTTCTCACCAAATCCTTACATGCCTTATATTAAAATAGGGATTTTTTGACCTTCTAAGCACAACTGTGAGGTTCACTTTGCTCCAAGAGGCACAATTTTTCTACCAAGGCTAGATCTCTAAAAAAGAGAACAAGGAACTACAAGTATGGAGCTCTAATACCATGTTGGAGTTGATTCCTCAACTCTACAACTCCTAAGGATCACTTGCTATCAAACAATTGTCATAGAAATAGATAAAAAAAGGTTGTGGAGGCCAAAGGAAACTATTGATCCAAAACATAAATCATCATTAAATGTGCAAACCTCACTAAGTGAATACAATAAAATATCCTTATAAAAGGAAAAAGACAACCCTAGAGAAACCCTAGGTGAGGATAAAAGGAGATCATGGCACGTGTCCTCATCCTATGACTTGAAGCACATGACCTAAGTAATCCTAAGCAACTAGAGTGAAAAGGGACCTAAATAATTAAACAATTAATTAAATAATACCCTTTTACTCTTAAGACTTTCTTCCTTTGAAACATCCTTTCAATGATGTACTAGATTTATTTATGTTCCCTCATCCCTCAGGAACATCCTTTCAATGATGTTTCTAGAGTCATTTGTGTTTCTTTCTTCCTTTAGAACATTCATTTCAATAATGTTTTTAGAGTTGTTTGTGTTCCTTTTTTTTTTCTTTTTTCTTTTTTTCTGAGCCTCCTTTCAATGATGTTTCTAGAGCCATTCATGTTCATTTTTTCTCTAAAGTATCCTTCCAATGGAAACTCTAGATTTATTCATCGCTTTTCCACTAACCAAAATATCTCCTCAATGATATATCCCCTTTTTTAGCTTTCATACAAGGAGATTTGGTGTTGTTGCAAAGGGATTTCAATACTATTTTTTTCCATGAAAAATAAGGAAAATTTCATTTCCCTACTTTAGAAAAGTTGGTTACAATGGAAAGGAAATTTTTTGAGTGCTACATGGGCTTCAGCTAGTTTGGGAATTTTGTGGTCTCTTAGTTGAAAGCTAAGGAAAATTTTATTTCCCTAATTTAGTAAACGATTATGGTGGAAGGGATATTTTGTGAGTTCTATAGGAGCATCAGGTGGTTTGGAAATTTTGTGGTTTCCTCTTTTTGATGAGTTTTTGTATTAGACTTTGGTTCTAATTAGCAACTCTATAAGGTTAAGCTTCTTTTGTCCAAATTATATTTTTCTTGTTCAATATCTATGGCCTTATTGATCTCATTCTTAAGTGGAGACCTTGGAAAGATATATCTCCTCCTATTACTTCCCTACAAGGAGAGTTGGTGTTGTTGGAAGGGGGTTTCAATACTATTCTTTTTATGAAGAGTAAAAATGGCAAGGTCATTAGAACTACCCAATCTTTAGTGGATTTTGAAGAAATTAGTTATATAGAAGAAAGATGGAGTTGTTTCTTAGCTTCTCTAGCTTGGTTTGGCAAAGATTGGTTCCTTAAAAGCAAGATCCTTCTCATTTCAAAGTTTGATCATGCCCCGATTTCCTTGAGGCTCTTCGGAGTCTGTCATCCCTATAAGTATAGCTTTAAGTTTGAGTTGATGTAAGGGATTCAAGCCTTGAAGATAAACTATAGGGGTAGTAGGAAGGGGCTCCAAAAGTAAAAGACACCAAAACAAATAGTTGGAAAAAAACTTTCCTTTGTCAAGGTTTGTTTGAAGGACTAGAAACTAGTCATTCAAAAATAGGTAGTGGAGTCAAGTTTGGATTTATCCAATGATTTGGTGCTTTTCGTGAGCATAGATCAAACTTCATATTAATGGGAACATATCTCATTTGCATAAAAAATAGAACTTCAAAAGATGGAAGAGATTTTTAAGAGAGATAAATCTAGGGAGGTGTGTCTTGAGGATGAGGATCACAACATAAATTTATTTCACAATTCCATATCCTTAAGCGATGGGACACTTCTAAAGTAGTTTTCAAAAACCATGGAAGTTAATTTATTTGAGGATTTGATTGGATGTAGGGAGGCTTCAAACTTGATATATCAAAATCAAATATTGAATAATTTATTGTCCTTGATCTTGAAGGAACAAAATCAATA
>VDFB02037680.1:27528-55498 GCA_007258455.2 Sequoia sempervirens | reverse complement strand
GTACTTTATGTAGATCTCTTTATTTAATGGCCGCCATTGAATTTTATCCCTCTGTTCTTGTTATTACCTCTTTTGGGTCGCCATGGAATTTGTATCTGAGTCTAGGTTATCTCTCTATTTTTTTTGAAAACGAAGGGACTCATTATAAAAATGAAATATGTTTCTCATCTAAGAGGGTTTTCCTCTAGCTTTCATGGCACAAATAATTTTGTTACTTTGTACTGTGAACCAAACATACAATTTCCTTGAAGAAAAACGCCTTCATTTCAAAGCTCTCATGCTTTGAACTGCACAATCTACTTCAAACAAGACAATCAATTAATGTATGCTTTGTTGATGTATATCTTATCAAAACTATACGAAGACTGTTGATTTTCAACACATAATTAACATTTTGCAAACTGCCCTTAACTTAAGATGATGGCTTAGCTTGCTTTTGAAAAGTAATGCCACTATACTCCTGAAATCATGATTCTCCTCCAGGTTAAAGCCGAGGGTTTCACTTTGAACTAAGCTCTTCATGTATTTGCTTCATGGATCCTTAAAGACTTGTTGTTCTCTTCATTCTAAATTTGCATAATAAATAGTATTGTTGTTTCTGAAACTTAAACAAATGACATTTCATAAAATGACATTCTCCGAAGTTTTCATTTTTTTCACAACTTGTAATCACATCATGTAATCATTGCATATTAACATGGCAACTTCTTAGCATTTTGTAGTAGTTTCTTTCATATTTCACATGCCTTATTTATGTTGTCATAAAATCTTCACAGGCTTGCTCCTTCTTGATATACTTAAAAATTCTTTAAAATGCCATGATCTTCTTAATGATCACCATTGTGAACTCTTGAAAAAGTTAACTTAGATTGCAGTTATGGGTTGATGACCTGAACACTACAAAATTCACCTCGTGTTGTTGTTTTATAATAGTACTTTTGAATGATTATTTTGTTTTATGCTCTCTTCACTACTTAATGAGGAGGTATTTGTCATTGTCATATTATAATTGCAGTCTACATTTCAAAAGTTGTTGTAAATTCTTGACATGATAATCTGTGTTGAAAACACTTAAGTGTATCCGAAAGGTTATGCATAAATTATGAGCTGGGCTCAACCTTTGTGGGAGCCAAATTTCCACCACTCATTTGAATTGAACAAAATAAAGACATGATTACACATGTAGCTGCACATGAAGCAAACAAGTTAGAAAAAAACATGTATGTTTTAGGTGTGCTTGATGACTTCAATGTTTTCTATGAGAATCTAGGATATGAATGTTTGTTTAATGCAGATTGAGATTGATTTATATGTGCATAGGTAAGTGATCATGTATGGTGTGTAACCCTTCATTGCTTAGAGCACTGCTCTAACACATTGCTTTGACTTAATGTAGGAAACATGAGTACAGGAGCTAGGAAGGACAAGTCAACTCAGGTAGCAGTTGGATAAGAAGACACAACATAACCAATCATTCTTAGACAATGATTGGTTACCCTCCCTACATGCACATTCTTTCCCTTCATTGACTTGTTCATGTATATGTCTATCTTGATTTGCATTGAATAAGCAAAAGTTAAACTCACGGCTTGTGCGAGTTAATGAAGATTTCTACATTCAATAAAGATTACCTTCTCATAAGAGATTTGTAAAATCTTTCTTATGTTTCATGCATCTATATAAATGCAATGATTTAAATTTTTGTAATCTTTTAAGTTATTTCATTTATACACATGATTGCAATGTAGGAGAGATAGAAAATGTACCATCTTCTTTTAAATATCAATGGGCTCTACCTCTTTGATCCATAGGTGAAAATCTGGTAACACTAATATCACCACAAAAGAGACACTAACATAGATTGAGAATGCCACACTCTCACTAACAAGGTCACACTTCCTAGGAGATGTATGCTATCATCACTAAAAAGGGACTGTTCCCTATGCAAACAATGAGTGAGGGACTATATGCCCCCCTTAAAATGTTAGTGTACTTGCTACACTAATGTGTTAAGGAGATAGAAGGGCTATGAAGGAATGTAATTCTGGCCATAAGGCCATTCAAACCCTCCAACCCAAGCGGTAATGCAAAGACACGCATGCCGAGATCAATGCCGCCCCGCATGACGATAATGCCAAAATTCCATGTCCCGCCGTACGGTACGCAGCACGACACCACAACCATACGGCGCGTTAAACGCTTATCGCCCCGTACGACTGTTTATGCTAGCCCTTTGACTTTCCAATACTCGGGCCGACAATAGAAAGACTTTGTTATGTTCAGGTGTTAATCTCAATGGTATATATTCTTGTTATTTAAACTATCTTTTTTTTCTATAGCCAATTGTTTCGTGTTCATAACTTCCACAAATGGCTTCCTACTTTCTCAAAATAGCTGCGGGTTTTCACAATCAATTTCATGATATGGATTTGTAATTTATGTTTTCTTCCTTGCTAGAAGTTGTGTAATCAGATGCTTTTGATGATTCAGCGATAGGTTGTGTTGATACCATTGCGACTTCTTTCTCTTTTCTTGGTTTTGATTTTGTAATCTTGTATTCCCCCATGAATTTAGGTATGAAATCTAATTATCCCCAATCATCATCTAAAAACTTTATCACATATGAAAGACACTCATCTTTGTCTTCAACTTCTAAAGGTTCCACTTTTGAAGTTGGTATCAATCTTCTAAAAGGACTCTCTATTCCTATTTCAGTTTGTAATCAATTTTCAGATTTTGGATAAACTTTTATCATGTAAACCTTATTTTTGTAAGTGGATTTCATTAAACGATGAAGCATTGAAGGCACTCCTTTTATATCATGAATATGTGGTCTACCTAAGAGAAGATTATATGAAAAGTCCTGGGGCATGACATGGATGGGTGTAGACACTTAAAAATGTCTTGAATGGTATTGCACACTTAAAATTTGATATATTAACATCATTTCATCCTAAAATCCATCTTCTTTTTGCCTATTTGATTAAATTAGCCTAGTTATTTAATTAAATGCCTCATTTTTCACCTATTAATCTAATTGAGCTAATTGGGTTAATTCACCCCTTCTCACACTAACATTCATCTTGTTTAGTTAAATAATGCAAATTATTTAATTTAAACCCTAGGTCCTCTTATTTAATTAAATAACCCTGAACTATTTAATTAAATATCATTTTGCATTTTCCTTTTCTTTAAATAAATTAGTAATTTAATGAATATCCTATTATTCTTCATCTTGCACATTTAAAATATAGTTTTGATTAAATAAATTGCTAATTATCCTCACCTTCCCACTTGCAAGGGAATATTCTTAGAATATTCCTCCTTTGCACATTCCTCCAAAAGAGAATATTCCTATGGAATATCCTCTTTTTTGGATTCATTCCTCCAAAATATCTCTTAGCCTCTTCCTAATTTTGAGGAAGTGTGTTTGTTGAAAGCTAATTTGGACTATTGATTAAATCAATTGATCCTTGTCAACTTTCAACCTTGGCCATGGATTGGAATCCACAATTCATGTTTCATCCTCCTTTCATTTTTGACCATTGATTGATCTTTTCAATCTAAGCTCTTGATTTCTCACTTTCTCTCCTATAAATAGATCACTATTTGGAGACAAATGGATCAAGATTTTGATAGAAAAGTCATGTTGTTGAAACTCGCACTTAGCTTGCATCCATATTGAGCACTTTTATTTAGCATATTAGATTAATTTCATCCATTTAGCTTAAGCATCCATTAATGGCTTCCATGGTAACTTAGATTGCATCCATTTTAGCATATTTTGGAATCTATGGCTTACATCTTTGAATGTTGTTTACATTTAGCATATATTGCATCCTCTTTATCAATTATCTTAGGATTTAGCATTTTAAATCTAGTTTTGCATCATGCTTCACACACATCTCATTTGTTTCATTAGTTTTCTTCAATAAAACTAATTAGAACAAAGCTCATATCATCCAAACTTATTTCAACAAAATGGGATTGGGAAAGGGTTCAATTCCACACTCAAAGCATCACCAATCCCCTAATGGGATGAGGTTTGTTGAGTTTAATTAGGATTCATTGTGCAATTTGAGCTTTATTTCAAGTTTTAATGGCTTCCTAGTTTAACTTTACAAAAGTTTCATTGGGAATGCAACTTGATTTAGCTAATTATATTTTTAAATTGCTTATTATAATCATGTTTAGCTTAGTTAAGATTTACATCCACAATGGAATTTTGTAACACAACAGGACCAACTTTAACAGGTATATTATTACACCAAGCAATTATCTTCCCACATTATCAAAACCTTTGGTAGACAAAGCATCGAGTTGGATTAAGGTTTTGTTCACTCCAATTTTGTCCAAAAGGTTAATGATACAAATATTAAGCTTTGAACCATTTCCAATAAGGTACATCTAATCCCAATCTTTTTAATAACAATCATTATCATCAAGGCATCATTTGTTTTTGTGTTTCCAAATGGAGTAACTCACTTTGATGAAAGACAATGTCCATACTAGGTGAATTCATACTCTCAAGTAAAATTTCCACATCATTTGGTTATGCACTAGGAGGAAAAATAAATTTTTGCAAAGTATTTTGAAGCATGCCATGATAGACATGTGATATTTGAATCAATTCCCACAAACAAATCTTAGCAAGAGTAGCACAAAGTTGTTCTACAAGATCATACTCCTTATCACTATTTTGAGGAATGTTAGGTGTGGGTGGGAGGTATGGCTGAGGTAATGGGATGGATGTTGGTGTTTGGTTTGCTTGATTATTGTTTGAGGTAACTTGGTTGTTGCAACACATGATTACTAGTGAGTTGTTTTGCAAATTTTAGGATATGGCCATGAGGTTTAGGAGGTCCTATAATGATAGGTGATTTAGGAGATCCAATAATTAAAGGACCTTTAGGAGGTCCAATAATTAATGTAGTCTTAGGAGGTCTAATAATTAAAGGAGATATAATGGCCAATTGTGCGTTCATAACCTCAACAGAGTTGACTACTTGTTGATGATCTTCTATCAAGGGGGGATCTAATGTCACCTTATCATCTTCATCTATGCAATCCCTCTTGCTAATTTTTGAAATAAATCTATCAATGATGTCATTCTCTTGTCCTACAACATCTTCCCAAGTAGGAGAGGTATTGGGAGAGAAACAAACAAGATTTTCATGACACAAGCAATGATTAGATCCTCTAACGCCAAGATACCTTCTTCACAAGTAGGAGAGATATTGAGAGAAGAACACACATGAGTGTCATGATTGTCAAATATTTTATTCTCTTTCACCAAGATAAGCTCACACATAGGAGAGATAATGGGAGAGGGACCAATGAAAAATAACAAAAGAGGGGAAATAAACTCATTGTGATGTGCTTGTGACAAAAAAATCCTTAAAATGCTTAACAAGATCTAACAATAGAACATGAATTATGACAACAACAACAGGTCTTTGCAACGAGAACATGATATTATGCCCTATAGATTAAGCTAGAAATGATTTTAACAAAATAAATAGTTACAAGATTGGTACTAAAAAAATTGATTGCAAATCTAGGTAGGGACCAAAGACAAGATTTTGCACTATGAATTTGGGCTCAAAATGACTAGACAAAGTTGCCCAGGGTGTTTATTTCTCACATATTTTATGGAAAATTTTAAAATTTGGATATGTTTATTACTATTTAAGGTTCTCAGGTCTATGTGCAGACAAGTTTGACAGAGAATTATTTTCCAAAATTTACCCAATTTATGATTATGTAGTTTAAAGTGTAATTGTGCAACAATTTGCAAAAATCTAAAGCAATGAATGAAAATTGTAAATGTAATTTCTAGATCTAAGATGCAATAATTAACTAATTCTAATATGAAAATGATGATGTTGATTCAATTTTGAAACAAA
Organism: Sequoia sempervirens; assembly: GCA_007258455.2. Classification (NCBI taxonomy): domain Eukaryota; kingdom Viridiplantae; phylum Streptophyta; class Pinopsida; order Cupressales; family Cupressaceae; genus Sequoia; species Sequoia sempervirens. Next base: position 49,592 of record VDFB02037680.1, on the reverse strand, counting down.
ACAATGCTTTTTTCACTTTTTGAGCTATATGAAAGATGCCTAAATGGATGCAATGAACAATTTCAGTTTTGATTTCAAATTTAAATGACCTAATGTAGATTTTTGAATGCAATTTGAATGTAGATATAATATAAGATGATTGAAATTAACCTTATTGCAACCTATGATGCAACACTGTATGCAAAATTTTGAATTTTTATGCCTTTTATGATGCAAAAATGAATGCCTAAATGAACAATGCAAAACAATGCCATGCAAAACTTAGATTTGATAATGTTTACTGAAGGGAGAGACAGTATTATAGCCGAAGCTTATTAGAAATAGGTGGAACTTTGTATTTTGGTTTTAGCGGTTTTTCGTAGCGTCACGGTGGCGACTCCGGCGCGCGTCAATGACTCCGGACGCCGATGTTCAGATCATCGCACAACCTGCGCTTGTTAACCAGCCCGAATCGCAAACCCAAGACGAATATCAAACGCAAATGACCAACCAGCCAATGCATTTACCTTGCTCGGACGCAAAACACAAAACACAAGGTTTTTCTCCCAAACAAATCTCGCACGCAACCAAATGGATAGAGTAGGAAATTGTGCACCTGTGATTCAAATCTGGGACTGATTTTGGAGGACTAATTCACCCTTGGGTGTATGTGTCCTTGTAGATATATTTCAGATTTGTTTTCACAGTCCTTTAGTGCTAGATCAAAGATTTTCATTTTCGTATGCAAATTTGTCGGATCACTATCAAATATTTCTACAAGTGAGTTTTCGCGAGTTGTCAAGATGTAGGGTTTTGATTTCAACAATGGATAATTGATCTTCAAACTTCTTCCAATATCCTCCAAACCTAAAACTTGCACATTCAAAGAGAGAGGAAGTGTTACATGCCATTTAGGGGCTTGCCTTAGTCAAACCCCGTGTTAGTGTTTCCACTTCCATAATGGCAATGTCAATGATAAATAGATAAATGTTAAGAAGGAATGATGAATCTAAAAAGTGTTGCAACTCACCACCCTTCAATGACTTCCTTGAAGGACTGAAGTCATACAAATCTCTTCAAGGTTTGGATCTTGCTTGCTTGATTTGCTTGAATTTCTTGGAGACCTACAAATGTATTAGCCTTCACAAATAATGATAATATGAGCATACATAAACTCACATATGATTTGACATGATGCTTGGATCTTGAATTGTTGCAATGAATCACTGGAAATCTACTCTTGACTTGCTAGATTATTGCTTGATCACCAAATTTGCTAATAATTTGTAGATGTCTCTCAAATGATGCAATAACAAGGTATTTATATGCAATTATTCTAATTTCTTGCAAATTAAATCTTGATAGCCGACTTTGGAAAATTGAATTGCAAATAATAAAGTGTCGACATGAACATATTTGAATTTGGAGCCAAAATAGGGGGACTAGTTCACCATAGGGCGTATGTGTCCCAACCCTATTTTTCAAAAAAATAGGTGTCAGGGGTAAAGTATTAGATGAATGCATTTGTTTTCTACTTGTAATTTATCAGTAATTGTTAAAAATAGGCCATGGAATGCATAATTTAGGAAATTAGGTGCTCAATTAGGTCCAATAATTTAAGGGGGAGCAAAATATAGTGTGAACTTGTCAAGGGTGACAATTTATGATGCTACACCTTGTAATATGTGGGAAATTGGTAATGTATGGGCCTCCTCTTTGTGGTGTCATGTCATCTCCACGAGATAAATCACAACCTCAACAACTTAGCAATATTCAACTATGAATGGGCAATGGACAATGACACACTAGCTTGTAATCAGACATCGACCTTCTTCAAAGTAAATTTACCTTATCTGGGTTCCAGTTTTTGACCCGTGAATGAGGAGTTATGCCTTGTTCTTTAATAATTGTGACCTTAATTGATAAAGAATAGACAAGTTGCAACTTGCAATGAGGATCACCAACCTGCCAATCATCGGGTCTTGATATTATGATGTGTACTCTGAGCACAAAGGAGATGATATTGCATAGGTTGAGCATAGAACAAATCCACAAGTTTATAACAGTGGATTCTTAAGCCTTTCTACCATTGGCAAGGATAAGAGAAATGTTGGGCAAGGGTGTGCCATCCTTTTGTGACACTTTCTTTTTTGAAATTTACATCGTTCTACCTCGAGATCTATTGGTGAATGAATCCAACACAAACGTCAAAGGTGAATGAATCTTTATGAAATGATGATGCTTCTCTTGGCTTCCAAGATCTCACCTTTATGGATTCATGATTCAGATCTTTAAGATGCCTATATTAGCCTTAATAACACCTATTCGCCTCTCTAAAACACCTTTTAGACTCTCCATCGGCCTGCTTGATAATAACACAATTGACCTTTTTAAACTACTCCAATTTATGTGAGATGAACTGGTAGATCACTCTGTACAATGAATCCCTCTAATCAACTTCCTTTGCAAACAATGGATAAGCCTCACATCACAAAGAACTCCTTATGAATGCAAAGATATTTCAATAAAAAATAACTCAGATTAAAAAAATTAAACTCTTGAATAGGCTCAGTATAAGATTTGAGGAAGGGTTTTGCTAGCATAGCTCTGATAACATATTATGATTTCCAATATCATAAAGCAAAAACCAAGAAACTTCCACAAAATACATGCACACAATAAGCCAAATTGATATTATCAAAGAGTTGATACAAGAGACGATTCAAATGTACATAAAAGTCTTGCATATATAGGCAAGATGGTGAATGTAGGCAAAGTCAAACACAATGACTAACTACCCCTCCAATGATAGAACACTTGTTAGCTCACTCGACAAGTGTTCCAGTGAGTGACAAGTGTGTATGCAAGTGGTGTCTCACAAAGTGAGGACACATGTATCAACCATAAGAGGTGAGACAAAACTCTAGAAGTCCCTAAGTGGAGACTTAAGAAATGTGAATAGGACTCTCCTAGGTAGGTTAACAGCTAACTAGTTTGATAAAGTCACTATTTACACCAATAGTGTATGCATAGATTTGGTGTTTATAATGACTTGAACCATAAGAAGCAAGCTATGCATGATTCATGTGTTGTGTGATGGAAACACAGGGGCAATGGGGATAACAAAAGGGGATGTAAAGGAGTAGGGAGGATAGGGAATTAGTTTATATTTAGTCAATAGGGCAATGACTATGGTTTTTAAACTATTACTTGGGTAGCAAAAGAGAAATGAATTTCTATGGCTTCTTATGGGGGAGAATAAGGGATTGGATGGGATATTATATGAAAGGGAAATGATCTTTATAATATTTCATAAGTAGATGGCATAAAAGGGATTTCAAATATTTTGGACTTTAGAATTTTAACTTAAGTTGCCCTACTTTGTAATGAAGCCCTTGCAAATAATTTATGAGTGGAAATAGTGATTTGTATACTAAGTTCTCTAATGTAACTGTTCCTTGAGCATTGCCAATAAAAGAAGGGCCAAAACTAGGCTTTTACTAGGTTTCAAGGTAAATTATAGCTAAAAATGTTGTAAGAATTAGGGTAGGAATGAGTGGGAAAGTTACTTTTTCAAATTTGAACAAGGATATTAGCACCCACCACAAAAGGGTGTCCTTAAGGAGTTAGAATATATGTTTTTCATGGCTAAGTGATGTGGTGTTTCTAAGGCTAGATCTTCGTACATTATCCTTTTGTGACAAAGAAAAAGTTTAAAAACAAGTGAAATGATCCTAAAATATGTTGAAGAGAATGTACACCAAACTAAGTGCAAAAATGTAAGGTGAGGATTATAAAGTAGGCAACTTTTGACTTTATAATTTTTAAAAGTTGTTAAATTGGTACCTTAGGATCTTTACTATAGAAGAATTAATCTTTCCCCAACAAACTCTCCCAAGGTTTTTCTAAACACCACTAGTTAAATAAAAACATATCACACACATCAAGATGAATTAAAAAATATATATCAAAGTTTGTACAACCTGAGTTGGCCTAATGGTGGAGAACTTGTACTCTTGAAAGAGAGGTCACAAGTTCAAATCCTGTAGGGGGTAAGGTATGTACACCTCGTATTGTGGAGCACGAGTTAGGTGCCTCCCTCAATATTGGGAGTACGAGGAGTCCCATATTGCTGTAGGCGTCTGTAGACCCAAAAACAGATTGCCGGGTATCGTGGACTATAAAATATTATTATTATTTAATGGAGACCATATTTACCCACCAAAATTCATAACCATGGGTTTGGATTAGATCCATGATTGTACATATCACTTTCATAATAAAAAAAAAATCTAAAATAACTAATAATTAATTTCTAAATTCAAAATTATTTGTCTCACTACACCTAGTTTCCCTATATATACATAAATAAATCAAGTACAAACATTTTTCACTAAATATTTTATTAATCAAATTCTCACTAATAACATTTATTTATTTATTTTCTATAAATACTTAATGCATATTCCTAAATAATTTCTAATACAACTTAAAATGTCTAAATTAATTATTTTATCAATTACTTTATTTATTGAATTAACCCTAGATATTTATATGACGGATGTGTTTATTTGCTTGGACAATTGGCCCTTTTGGACCACCAAGTTTGGAGACGATTGAATGAATGAATGTTTTTAATCATGTCCACGAGGCCAAGCAGCCTATGGGACCCACAGATAGCAAGCGAAGAGACGTGAACCCCAGAAAATGCAAAAAACCTATGTTTCTTTTTCTTTCTGCATCTTGGATCTTCTGCTGTGTATCTTGATCAGAAAATCTGCAAACCCTATTATCTTCTCTTCTTCAAACAGATCACCCAAATTGTTCCCTTTTAATGTCTCAGTATAATTGATCCGAATGTCCTTGTAAGCCGAACATTCCCTGATGTAGTGCCATTCTGTCTCAACCACTCCTTGAGTGCAATATCTACACCTTTTGTCTGCCCACTCCTCTTTAGGTATCATCCACCTTCCGGTCTCACATCTAAACTGGTGCGAACTTGTTCTAATCTGAGCTATCAACATTTTCGCTTTCCATTTTATTTCCATTCCGATGTAGGTCTTTTGTGTGTGGTCATGCGTAGGGTTAAAATGTTTGACATGTGTGTGGTTACAGTTGAAACATATTCCCAAACCTTTAATGCGGCGATCACTTACGTAATTGTTAAATTTTAGACACAACGATTCGTAATGCGATGATGGCTCGCTGACGTGGATGTTGTTTATTTGGTTTCAACCATCTCAGAAACGAAGATCTGCTATTCAGAAAAACAGAGGTTTAAGGATCGAACTCCAAGAGTGATGAACTCCGATATTCAACAATGGTGAAGAAACGCAAGAGGAGATTGGTTTTCTGCAAATCTGTAATGCTGAATCGTTGGCTTTTTTCAGCAGTCGCCACCAAATTCAGCACAACATCCAGGCACAAATACTGCATGGTATGTACATTTAAGTCCCTCCCTTCACAGTTTCAAATCAGAAAGAACGCCGGGAATGAAGAAAAAATCTCACATATTGGGGATGAAGAGAGCAATGAAGGAGAACAGGTTGTAGACGATATGTGCAAAACCCTAAAAGAGAAATCTCCGGGTTTAGCCCGAGAAACCGTTTTTATCCATATCGTTTCATTGAATCCTTCCTTAGCGTTAAGAGTATTGGCTAGAATCTCAGAAAATCCCAGGCTTGCATTGCGCTTATTTGGGCGGACACAGAAAAAGCCCGGGTCCAAACCCACAGCCTCAGTTTACTTTACCCTCTTTCGAATCTTGAGCAAAGTGGAGCTTGATCGTTCCATGAATTGTGATACGGAGGGGATTGTTATTGATAGGACTCAAAGCTACCATGATGTTTTGGAGTCCCTGATTAATAAGGAGTCTAGTTCTGAACTGCTTGGTTTGGTGATTTGGATTTTTACAAAGCAAGGTTTGATTGAAGAGAGTGTTAAGGTTATTAACAGAATGATCAGTGCTGGGATTATGCCCAGTGAGAGGACCTGCTATAGGGTTCTTAATGCGCTGCGTGATTCCAAGCAGGTAGAGCGGGCCTGGGAAATTTATGACAAGATGCTCAAGTGTGGCATTCAGCCAAGTGTTGTGACCTGTAATACAATGCTGGATGCTTTTTGTAAAGGTGGGAATTTAAATGAAGCTCAGTCTTTACTGGATGATATGCAAGGGAGGGGCGTTTTCCCCACTGTTACGACTTACAATATACTTATTTATGGGTTGTGCAAGATGGGCAATATTCTGGAAGCTAGAAAACTATTTGATGAAAAATTGAAGAGATATCTGGTTCCGGATGTTGTTTCTTACAATGTGATAATTTATGGATACTGCAAGGAAGGTAATATGACAGAGGCGTTGAAGTTGCGTGATGAGATGCGTAGTTGGAGGATTGCGCCAACAGCTATAACATACAACACGCTGATTGATGGGTTTTGTGGGAAGGGATATATGGAAGAGGCTGATAAGCTAAAGCTCGAAATGATTGACATTGGCTTGTGTCCTGATCAGTTTACATATACTAGTCTGATAAGTGGATATTGTAGGAAACATGATGCTATGGTTGCAGAGCAGCTTTTTAAAGAAATGGTTGACAGAGGTTTGATTCCAGATTGTTTCACTTATACTGCTTTTATTGATGGAATGTGTAAGACAGGCAATATTAAGAAAGCTTTTGAGCTTCGCGATGAAATGGTTGTGAGAGGCCTTGCACCAAATGTGGTTACTTACAATGTTTTAATTGATGGCCTTTGCAAAACAGGCGATATTAAGGGGGCGTATGTGCTCTTAAGTGAGATGGAGAGCAACGGCCTGGTTCCTGATAAAGTGACTTTTACTGAACTCATTGATGCACACCGAAAAACAGGCAATCTTCGAAGAGCTAGGGAGCTCTTTAGTGAAATGCGAGAGAGAGGTTTGGATCCATCCATTGTCACTTACAGCACTCTTATTCATGGCCAGGGCAAAGAAGGTAAAATGAAGGTAGCTTTTAAGCTTTTCTTTGAAATGATTAAAAAAGGATTGGTACCTAACGTTGTTACTTATAATGCTTTAATACATGGTCTCTGCAAGGAGGGAGAAATCAAACAGGCATATAGTCTTTTTAATGAGATGCAGGAGAAAGGAATAACTCCAAATAAATACACATATACTTCACTTATTACTGCAAATTGTAAGAGAGGTTATTTGCAGAAGGCTAAAAAGCTATACAAGGAAATGAATGAAAAAGGTATCCAACCAGATGATTATACTCACAGTGCATTGGTAAAAGGATTCTGTAATGACGACAAGTCCTGGGAAAGAAGGGGTTTCCCTAATAAAACTCCTGCAAAGGATACAGTCAATGAGGATGGCATAAAGGAAATATCAACAAGCAGTTAGAGCAGAATCAGTGGCATTGAGGTGGCGTTCTAATCTGTAGCAGTTTGTCATCTGATCATGCTTCACCTTCTGGTTAAAATTAATGATCTGGAGTTCTTTTGCTAAGTTGATTCTGACACAACTGGTGGCTTCCTAAACACCCCGCTTTGTCTCTTTTTCATGGCAAATTGGAGGCCCCTCTGTTTGCTTCATACGATGCTATATCAACAACTAAAAATTGGTGAAGGTTAGTATGTTATGCCTTTATATAGGATGCATTATTTCCTATTGGGCATTTTGATGATTGACACGAAATGGTTTTTGAAATTAAATAGCTTGTTGAGATTTGATATCAAGCAAGGATCCCCTCCCTATCTTACATCTACATTTATACACAAGGTGACAGAAGAAATCCATGCTCGTTTAGCCTATAAAATTGTCTCGTAATATCATCCAAATTTCCATGTATTTATACAGAGTTATAATTTGATGCCTATTATTTCTGAATTAAGGTGTTCTTTTAGGGATCAATTTCAAATGCCAGCTAAACAGAAATTTTTTATTCATTAAATTAGAAGTTTTATGTATATGTGGTGATTTAGTTTTTATTGAGTGCTTCCAAGGTCACTGTACAAGAATTTCTTAGTCCCAAATTGGATGTGAAAAGAGATTGTCAATCATTTTTCGTAGTCTTCCATAGATGTGGGGGTCTTGGTGTGGGGATGGAGAAGCCATTCAATGGGGTATGTAAGTAAATGAGGGTGTGTCTATATTATATATAAGCATAGCCACCAAAGGACTTGGGTATACTGGAGTTTCTTGGTGACTAAATCCTTTTTCTACCTTCAATTTGCACAAATTTGTACTTTTGGGTCTGTTTTGTATAAGCTTCAACCTTCAGGCAAACATAGGCTATACTGTGAATGCATTGCGCCTCAAGTTTGTGAAGATACACTGGAGGAACTAGAAATATAAAAGACACAAATGAAGCACACATCATGGTTGATTAGTTATTATTTATTTATCTGCATTAATGAAGTTGAAGAGTAGTTCTACTTTTTATTGTAATCTGTATCCTTCTTGCTAGAAGAATCTCCTCCCCATCTTTATTTTTAAGATTGATTGAAAGCGAATGATCTGAAGATGACTTTTTAGGAAAGAATTAATTAACAATCTGATTTGTTATAATAGCAAGTAGTGGTGCTTCCATGCCATCCTGTAATTAGAATTTGACAACAGTAATGAGGTACATTAATATGGGATAGTAGAATGTGATGAGCCCAACTGGCTCTTCTCTATCTCTGATGCTAGAATGAACTGTTTTTGTGTTTTGAAAGTGTTTTTGAAGATTTTTATACAAATTTTGGGAAGTGCGCCAAGCATAAAAGAGTGCTAAAACTTAATTTAAAGCAATAATAAGGAAACTGCCATTGCATTTAGTATCAAACAACTGCTACAGATAGATTTCAAACAATAAACATACCTGTAAACCTCCAGATTAATTAAATAAGACAGATCTGTACATGCCAGGCAGGAAATGCTGGAAATGTGAAAATGCAGCGTCCATCTCTAAATTTGGATTTCTCCAACTCAAAAACTATACCCAAGGCCTAGGAAGATCAAGGCGTCCAAGAAGGAAACAGGGAAGGAGCCAAAGGAGAGGCGTTTTTGCCTCTTGCTTCACACGTCCTTGCCAAAAGAAACATGCCTTTCAAGATGAAGGTACGGCTACTGCAGGAAATGTACGTCCATGATGATAAGCTGACAAACAGAGGAAAGATGGCGCCAGAAGATCAAACCCCTTTCCTTTATTGAAATCTGATGAAATACTGATCATAGAAACTTTGGTGAAGATCAAATGGACTTCTGAAATGAAGCCCTCCCTGTTTGCAAAGATTCAGCTGGTCTTTCACAGCTTCAAGTTTGCCAATCACTGAAGATTTCTCGTTCTCCAATGGAAGAAATCACTATAACCCTTGTCTCAGACAAAATCACAGAGGAGCCAAAATGAAAGCAAATGTCAAATAATCATATGAATGAGTTCAAATTTCTTCCTTTTTGCTTATATTCCCAAAAAGCACGACTCCCAAGGAAAGTATGATTTTTGGCACGTAAATACATTTAAAATGTATTTAAATCATTTTCAATAGTTGCATCAAAATACTTTGGGTGCACTTTTTCACTTAATTGATTTAAAACTCACTTTAATATATTAAAGTGATTTGACTTTATTATAAAGTTAAAACATAACTTTATAATATTTTCCTTTATTAAATATCACTTAAATCACTCAAAAATTGATAACTCCCTCAATACTTAGTGTTTTAGCGTGTCATCAGAAGTTGGCAAACACTGAACTGCAAGGGCTTGCACTGAGCCCAACATTGAACTAAAGGGGTGGAAATGACAATATCCACCATCATTTGCCATTGAGATCCCCTATCCACACATGTTAGCCTACGAGGATCCAAATAATAGGTTAACTATCATCAAACAAGATCACGCTAAAAAGGGGGACATTATAGTCCCCCCTTCCTGAAATTGCTTGTCCTCAAGCAATCTCAACAACAACAAATACGCCACTCCACTAGGATCCCAAGGGAAGTGTTGTGTAATGTCCCTCATGCCACCAACCAACTCCTGTAACACCAACATCTGAACAACTGACGAATCATGCTGAACTATATCAACTCCAACATCAGGTGTCGCAAGAGTGAAAGCCTCAAGAGGAAGCAACTCAGAATGCTGACCAAGTTTGCTTCCCATGTCTACGCAATGTGAGCTGTCATACAAACTATCTAGTACGTGCGCAATTGAACTGTGCATCTGAAACAAATCATGTACATGAGGATTGAAAGTGAAACTGTGAACACTCCTTACCATGTCCACCCTATGAAACTCCTCAACGAGCCCTATTTGAAATCCCGATGCACTGAAAGAATCCCAGATACTATGATCAATGCTCACCCCTAAATTAGGGTCAGGAGTAGAATTAGCATCTACCTTGAAGAGCGGATTATCACAAGACAATGTAGCATCTGCCTCAAAAAGAGGATTGTTCACAAACTGAACCTCATATCTGTGCTGATCCCAATCAAACACCTCGGACCGCATGGAGCAAGAAGAAAAATCATACTTCTCTTGAAACATCTCATGCTCCTCCTCTAAAATCTCCTGCTCTATCTTCCCACTTTCCTCACTGACGAGAGTGATAGAACGCAAGCTCCCATCTGCACTATTAGCTTGCTGGTCTATTAAATCGGTCATGTCCTCACCCTTATAAAACCACTGCATATGCCTATTTTGACCTTTAGGCTTAAGGGAACAATCGTGGTTTAGATCATAAGGACCCTTGCAATAAAAACACAGCTTCCTCCTACTCAAATCATTGATTGTTTCCCTATCCAAAGGGGCTGCAAATTTATTCTTTTCATCAACATTGTGTGATTTCTTTAAATCTGATTTGCTGTCATTATAGGATGAAGATGGTTCTAAATTTGAGTTGAACTTACTACGTGAACTTGTAAGTTCCATGCTACGAGCTTTCCTCATAGCCTCCTGCAAGGTAGGGGGATCAAAAGCTTTGATCCAACCCTTCATAGGCTCATATAGCCCCTCTACAAAAAGCATGATCAATCTCCTCTCTGATATTTCGGTTACCATGACCGAGAGCTTCTGAAACTCACCAATATAGGACTCTAAACTGCCCATCTGCTTCAGCTGAGCGAGATCTCTGAAGTATAACTGAGGATCCCGTTTGTCAAATCTCTCAACCAACCTATTTGTGAACTCCTGATAAGTAGTGATCTGGTCATGCTGTAATGTAACCATGGCATGGTGCCACCAGTCATGGGCTACGCCATCCAAGTGTAGAGCAGCGAACCTTATGGCATCCTCTTTTGCCATTGGACGTAATGTCAAGAAGGTATCTAGTTTACTCACCCAAGCTCGAGTTGTGACTATGCCACTGCCATCAAAGTTGGTCAAAGTAAGTTTGTTTGTTGCCTGTTTTAGATCATGGTTCTTGTTTCTAGGCCTCTTGTCTGTTCTGTTCCTGCCATGCTCTCTCTTCTTGCTCACAAATGTGTCAAAGTTAAGGTGATCCTTAACTCTCTGGGGCAAAGCATCCCACTCATCATGTAGTGTTATGATGTTATCAACAAAATTCACATCACCTCCCTCCTCAGCCACGTCCTCCTCATCAGAATCATTTTTGACAAACGTTGGGCGAGTAGGCCTGTCATAGATGTGTGCTGGAGTAACTATCTTCCGTGGGGTTCCATGTACACTACCTTCCTGTTCTTGATCATGATTCTGTCTCCTAGGAATGGTCAAGTGATGAACTGTTGTACTAAGTTGCTGCAGTACGTTAGCAACCTGTTCCGGTCTAGCTATGAATCCCCTCATAATATCTCTGGCTTCTCTATCCTCATCATTAAGAGGATTCCTGTTTAGCGCAGCTGCATCCCTATCTGCCATGTTTTCTAAAGGAATTTCTTCAAACAAATTATCAAATGGAAACTCCTCAAATGGATTTCTCTGAATACCAGGTCTCTTGCGTGAGTAATACCTGTTATATCTACCTTGATGAGGCCGCATAAGCATATATAACCCTCCAGGCTGGCAGGATTACAGCTCTGATACCACTGTGATGAGCCCAACTGGCTCTTCTCTATCTCTGATGCTAGAATGAACTGTTTTTGTGTTTTGAAAGTGTTTTTGATTGTTTCTGAAGATTTTTATGCAAATTTTGGGAAGTGCGCCAAGCATAAAAGAGTGCTAAATCTTAATTTAAAGCAATAATAAGGAAATTGCCATTGCATTTAGTATCAAACAACTGCTTTTTTGAAAGTGCAACCATACCTTGCCTTTCTTTTTTGAAAGTGCAACCATACCTTGCCTCTCACGTAGTACCAATGAGGGAGATGTTGATTTGTGTAGTTGCTTTTACTTATTCTTTACAAGATTTTATGAACCTATTGTTGTGAAATGGTGGAAAAAGGGGGAGATCTTAGAGTTCACCAAAATGGGACACCTCAAACACACCTTTTCCCTAATTTCATTAGAAAAAGAGATCTCCCAAGGATAGGATTGACTTTCAACTTTGAGGTGAGTCAACCCTATTAGGAAGGTCTGCTATTTTCTTATGACAAAAATGATTGATTGGCTGTTTTGGGAGATAAATTTAAATGCATTAACAAACTCAATTCTATAACCTAACACTTGAAATGTAGATTATTATGATAACAAAAACGAAAACAACAAGTTACAGGCAGAGCTGAGAAGGGCACGGTGGTATGTACTTGGCACCAAAAGTGGGTTTTGAACACTGTTGAAGGATAGATTCGCCCTAGGGTGAATGGGTCTCTGCATAGGGGTCTAAAACTTGATTTTGCGGTCCTCAGATCTTGGATCTAAGCTTTTAATTTCTCTAGGTTTGATTGTTGGAAATTCGGAAATAAAATTTGTAGGTGAGTTTTTCGTAGCTTGACAACAATGTTGACAACTTTGCAAAATCACTCTTTTAATTAATTTCAGTCCTTCTTCATTTGTAAATCTGCACATACAAAGAGAGAAGAAAAATGTTTGTTCTTGGGTGAATAGGGGTTTGCCTTAGTCAAACCCCATGTTGGTAATTAAACCTTGATGATAAAACAATGATAAATGGAAGGAATTGATGAATGAACAATGCTATGTCACAACTCACCAAACCCTTAATGGCTGCCCTTAGAGGATTGAAGTCTAACACATCACTCCAAGGAGCTTGATCTTGCATGAACTGGCTTGATTGATTGCTTGAATGCTTGAAACCTACATCACAATTTTAGCTCCAAAACATGATATGAAGATGCATATACTTTGACATGATGATATGATCTTGGTTGCTGCTGTAGATGACTGATAAATCTGCTCTTCAATGGTCCTGACAATAATATTTGCTCTTGTAAAATTTGCCTTAGATAATGTTGCTTAGATTTGAATTGATAAAAAGACCTTGTATTTATAGGTGTTTATTGAATTTCTCGAAAATTAGATTCCACAAGCCGACATTTGAAACTTGAATTTGAATAATTAAAATGCCGCCAAAAACATATTAAAAATTGGGTCCTAGCACTTAAGGGGGACTAGGACCTAAATCCAGGACACAATTTCCAAGGCGTTTAAATTAATGTTAGCAATTGTTTAATATAGGTTTCCCTTTCAGAAAATGGGAATAATAAGGCTTTGGAATGCATAATCTAGGTAATTAGAAGCTTAATTAAGGGGATGCAAACATAGTGTGAAAAATGTAAAGGAGTACATTTTTCTACATTGCATTTAGCCCCCACTTTAGTGAGAGAATTAGCCCACCCTCAAACTCACACTAAAGTAGACAAATAAGTCAAGAGAGGTCTAATTGTACAATTGTTGGAAAGATAAGATAACAAGGATCAAGGAGGATGATCAAGCCTCCAGGATCTAAGATCCCATGGCAAACCAACAAAGGCACAAAGAGACATAAGTATGCAGCAGGGACACAAGATACAACATCATACAATGTCAAAATTAATGCAAAGATGAAGGGGTGGATCAAGCTTCGACTGTTTGTCCAAAAGGAATAGATCAAGCCTAGGTTGTTTGTCCAAGAATACGGTCACAAGGGCTAGTGCAGTCCGATATACTCTAGGTGTGTACCCATACAAAGGTGGTAGATGGGTAAGTCATGCCAGGTCTATAGGCTCCCATACGTCAACCATACCAAAAGTTATAGTCCCTAATAACTTTGATAAGGTGCCATATTGAATGGTCATAGGTTTCACAAGGCTAGCAAGTTGCATTATGCTAAACACTCATGAAATAATGGCACCACTAGCAAACAAGTTGTATTATGCTTGGTGGCCAAGAATTAGTTTATGATAGTCAAAGGGGTTTTGCTTAGTTCATGAAAGGTCTCACTTTAGGGAACATTACACTTGATATCACCATCAAGAGATGACTAGCCGAGGGATAAAATATATGCACCTTACGGAATGCAGGCCATAACATTACCACTAAGAGGAATGTCTTATGGCAAGAAAGGTCGCACTCTTGAAGGACATCAATTCCAATGCCACCATCAAGAAGACACATCACATGAATTGAGAAGACCACACTTTGAATAAAGGTCATGTCATTAAGCAAGCAACAAGTGAGGATAATGCCCCCCACTTTAAAGAAATTGCTAAACACCATGCTGGGAGCAATTACTTTAAAGTAGAGAATGATAAATGCCAATGCATGAGAGCTTATTTGGAAAGCCCTATGCCAAACATTTGTTTCCAAATAGAGCTACATCATGGAAAGGAGGTTTCCCTCCATATGCAATCCTAAGATAACACATAAGGGATCCACGAATTTGGTCTCAGCGCATGTCTTTGCTATAGCGATATAATAGAGCTCGAAGTCGTCATCATTCCCCAACTACCTCGTAGAACAATGAACACAAAGGAGGAATGACACATAGAGAGCGAAAACAAAGGAGAAGCCTTTTGGGTCAACATGGAAGAGACCTAAATGCCTCAACATTTTGCATCGTCCCCAAAAGGAAAACACAAGACAAATGAAAAAATAATGGTTGTGATAGATAGAAGAATGAAGATACAAATAGAAGAATGTCACAATAGATTCACTTCCTTTGTATCCTTGTACTGACAGAGTGGCAAGGGTCATCCAAAGTAGACTCACAAACATGAAGACATGCCAAGCAACACAATACGAGGGATCACATTACGCACATGCAATCACACAAAGAACATAGAAAAACATAAAGCTAGTATGACACATGCGAGCCAACCTAAAGCAAGTTGTTCGCATCCCAATCTTGTTCATCATATATGGAAGGCGGATAACTAGCCAAACGGGTAACAATGACTGTCGTACTAGGACCATCACTAGGTTCAACAGGTGGTGATGCACTCTTGTTAGGAGGATCATCACGGTTGTTCTCATCTAAGCTCATGGAAGAGGAAAACAATAAATTTAGCTCATTATGCACTTCCTCATCAATCTTAACAATCTCATCACCATCATCCAAGTTAATCACAGTAGAAGGTCTAATGACAATGTCCATAAAAGTTTCATGTTGTTGTTGTGGAGAATCATCATGCTTTGTTTGAGTTAGATTTTGATCTTGTTTTGCTGGTTTATTCTCTTCTTTTAACTTATGAGCAATAGCATGATGTCTATGCCTATGCTCTTTAGCATTTCGGTTTCTTTTTGCACAATTTTCAATTTTTAATGGTGTAGGAGCAGGTTTATCAACCATAGGTTTCTTTTCTTCCCGCAAGGGAGGAACGGAAGGAACCATTGAGGGTTGGGAAATCGTTGTCTCTTTAGGTTTATAAACTTGTTTGATCTTAGGAGGAACAACAGGATTTGTATGGTTATCTCTTGGTCTCTTATAGGAATAGGCGGAGGAATCATGGTTGATTTGTCTTGGTTACTTGGAAGAGCTTTTGATTAAATCATGGTTTCATCAATGATAGGAGGGTCAATCATGGGTTGAGAGATATTGCTAAGGGATAATTTTGCTATGTGCTTTGCCTTGAACTTTTGGTAGGATTTGAAAAAGAAGTCATCACAAGGCTTAATAGGTTCCATAGGTATGGGCCAAAAGAAATCCAATGCGAAATTCCCATGAAAAGACAAAGGATTAAAGCCGCTATGATGCACAGTGAAAAATTTATTACCAAATGGAAATTTTAAGCATTTATGCATTACCGATGGGACGAAATCCATGGAGCGTAGCCATGGATAGCCTAGCTTCACACGGAATTGGTCTGACAATGGGATGATGGAGAATGAGACATCTAATTGCTTCGGTCCAAATTTTAAGGGGAGAGTGATCAAACCTATTGTAGGGCAAGCAAAACTATTATGTGTTTTGATCCATGCTTTCGATTGTTCATAAGAATCTTGATAAAGTTAATGCACAAACAAGAATTCCTCGGTGATCACATTCTTTACACACAAGGGATCAATTAATATCCCATTGGTAGGCTTGTCATTGATTCTTCTGGCTATGTAAAGAGGACCATTGGGTGCATGCTAATTATGTCATTTTGTGAGAAAACAATGTCAAGAGACATTTTGGTTTGGCCCTTATGAGGTTGAATGTCAATGAGGCTGACCATATTTTCTATGTCCCCATAATCACTCATGTTATCATTAGTCATGTCTTGCATATTGTCAATATTCATCACATCATTCTTGGTGTCACTAGCTTTAACAAATGAGATGTTATGATTTGGCATTAGATTGGTAAAGATTTGCAAATTTTGGTTGGGTGGGGCAACAGATTTATTTCCTTGATTATTAACACCACGAATCTAGATGTGATTAGAATCAATGAGGTCTTGCACAATGTTTTTAAGACGCATACATTGTTTTGTATCGTGTCCATTTTGTCGGTGATAATGGCAAAAGACATTGGATTATAGTTCGAAGGTAAGGCTTAGTGGTATCAAGGGTTCTAATGGGAGGTAAGGTAATTAGGTTCTTACCCAAGAGTTGTAACATGATGGAATGACGGGTGTCAGGTAACAGAGTAAATTGTCTCTTCTTATCTCTAAATTGATATGGATTTGTTGTTTTTATAGCAGCCACTTGAGATTCAACATGTTGATTTGTTTGAGGCGGATTTATTTGTATAAAGCCCTTATTTTGTTTCTTGAATGGTTGGAAGTTATTATGAGGCACGGATTTGGATTTTTTAGGACGGTTGGAGGAAGTTTTCACTTCACAATGACTAACCGAATTCTGATAGTCATGGAGAGCTGTGCACAAGTGAGTGAAGGAAAGGAATCTCATCATCCCAAGCTTATCTTGAATATTGGTTTGTAAGTTATGTAATGTCCCCACTCTAGTTAGTATCAGT
The DNA here is from genome assembly GCA_007258455.2 of Sequoia sempervirens. NCBI lineage: Eukaryota > Viridiplantae > Streptophyta > Pinopsida > Cupressales > Cupressaceae > Sequoia > Sequoia sempervirens. The sequence goes on along the minus strand of VDFB02037680.1, from coordinate 32,358 downwards.
TGTAGATGGGTTAGCCTATTGCTTGGACCCTCGTAGGCTAATATGTTTGGATAGAGGGTCTCAGTGGCAGTTAATGGAGTTATTGTCATTTCCATTTCTTCAATTTAGTATTGGGTTTAGTTCCAGGCCTTTGCAGATCAGTGTTTGGCTTAGTTTGAGGTACTTACTATTTATAGTAAGTCAATCTGGCATTGATGCTATTTTTAGTCAGGGCACCTAGACATATGGGGTTTTTACAATGTTGCCCCAGCTTCAGACGACATGTCAAAATACTGAATATTGAGGGAGATATTAATATTTAAGTGGTTAAGTTATATTTAATTAATAAAGGGGATATTATGAAGTTATATTTTTAACTTTATAAAAGTGAGCCACTTAAATTTAATAGAATGAGATTATAATAATTTTGTTAGATGGTACGCCCAAGTTGATAAATTAATTAAAAAGGGGTATCAAACATTAAAATACATTTTAAATGTATTAAAATGATCTCATCGGAAATCGTGCCTCTTGGAGAGAATATAAGAGGAAAAAGGGCAAGTCGACCTCATTTGTTCATGAGCATTTGACATTGACGACTTTTGGCTTTTTTGAAGTTTGTGCCTGAGACAAGGGCTTCAACATATTACCACCATTGGAGAATGGAAATTCTTCAGTGTTCTACAATCTTGAAGCTTTGAAAGACCAGCTGAGTCTTTGCTTTAGAGAGGGCTTCTTTCTGGAGTCCATTTGTGCTTTCATCAGAGTTATTTACAGTTTATTTCCTCTTTTTCAATAAGGAAGGAGCATATTGGTTTGAGAAGCCTTCATACATCAATTACAGACACTAGAATAACAAGCCGTGCCTTCTCTATCCACTGGCCGTACTTCTTCACAGTAGCACGTGTTGCATTTGGCTGGGGCGTGAGAGTTGGAGGCTGAAACACCTTCATTTTGTGGCTTATGTTGGCTCTACCTTGGACGCCTTGCTTCATTAGGGCATTTGATCCAGTTTCCAGTGTGGAAAAATCAGTATTTGGAGTTGGGCGATTTGATTTGTCAGTTTTATGTATTGCCTGGCTTGTTCCAGAAGTTTCTTATTTAATAAAGCTGAGGACCTCTGGGTATGTTTGTTGAATAAGACTTGTAGCAATTGCCAGTTACGTAATAAAATTGCAGCTACTCCATAGTTACCTGTTTATTCAGTTTTAGTATTATTTCTTGCTTGGCAACTTCTTTATTATTTGTCAAAAATCCATCAAAACAAGCGAAAACACAAAAACAATACTTTTTTAGCATCAAGGGCAGAGTTAGAACCAACATGGTTCTTCACAAGTTATCAATGAACATTCTTTGAAGATTGGCATCAGGAATCTTAATGTTGATTTGTGAGTAGAGCAATTGATAATGTGCTATGAAATCAATGACCTTTTCATCTTTGTTTTGTTTACATTGCATTAAATTTGGTAAGGCCATCTTGGGACCAATGTGCACTTGGAAATGGTTAAGGAAGGCATCAACAAGCTCATTAAATGAACAAATTGAATTATTCGATAAGAAGCAAATGCATTCCAAGGCTGTGTCTTTCAAGGATCTAGGAAAAAGCTTAGCCAAGAGCTTGTCTTCAAAAAAGAAGTCACTACATAAGGCTATATATGCTGAGACATGGTTACTAGGATCTCCTTTACCATCGTATTTCTCAAATCTAGGAATCTCTATGCCTCCTAGCATTTGTGCTTTCAATATCTTCAATGACAATGGATTTCGTTTGACATATTGTGAAGGTTGGCCATTTTGATTTCAGTTTAATGTGGAAATTTGTTGTTGGAGGGATGATACATTTTGCAAAAGTTGGTTAAGGACGGAATCATTGGTTGTATTTTGGGATGGAGGTGAATATGGTGAAGGTGTATATGTATTGGGAGGACAAGTGAATTGTAAGTTTGTGAGAGGTGATGGGTTAGGAGATATGATGTTTGAATTCACAAAGCTAAAAAAATTTCCAGTGGACATACCCAAAGTTGGATTGATGTTGCTAGTTGGTTGTCTTGTAGTAGTAACAGTTGAATAAGCAAATGTAGGAATAGAAGCCACAGTTGTAGGGGGAGGAATTTGATTTCCACCTTGACTTTGAGTGTACCCCAAAGTTTGAGCACAATTAGCCACTGTAGGAACATGATCATCAATAGTATGAGCTAGGCTACACACAATTTCTATTCCCAATTCATTATCAAGCATTTTCCTCATGTTATCAATAACAAGAACTACAGTACCAACAATATATTTATCACTCACAAGCTTTAAATTTTTTTAAGGTTTTATCCATTTTTTACAAGTTTTCTTGAGGAACATGAGCAACAGTGGTTTCAACATCAATGGGATTAGAGGTCATAGGAGATGTTATTTCAGGTATGGATTTCAACATGGGCTGACTAGTGTCAACATTATGAGTGAAAGAGTTAGAAAGCCCAAGATCCATGGTGGATGTATCGGCACGGGATGCCATGAGTCTCAAACTACATTTCATTGAAGTATTAGCAATAGGACACCAAGTTGTAATACTTATACAAGTTTCACCAAACCAAAAGTGTAAACAAATGTAGCAAATGCCCAAAAATAGGACACACCATGCAAGTATGTGAAAAGATATTGCAAAAAATGATAATTTACTGATTTTAAAATGCAAATTTTTATTTTGAACAATGCACTTATTTTGACCAATTGATGTGAATGTAAAGACCTACAGAAAATTGCAATTTCAAAAATTGAAATTGAGATCTGCAGACAACAAGATATAAAGCGAACATAAACAATTTTATGCCCAAAAATTTGGGAATGGACTTGTACAAGGACAAATTTGCCCTAGGGCGAATGGGTCTTTGCACATGGGTTGAAAAAATTAAAGTCTGAGTTTTTGAGTTGATGTTTAATGTCTCTGTTTTAGGTTACAAATAGATTCTTTCAGGTATAGATTTCCAGAATTTTATGATTAGATGCAAATGCAGTTTGATGGCAAACAACAAGCAAAATGACAATTTTTTAGATGCATTTTTGTTTGAATTTTCTGATATAAATGATTGAAAAACGCTAATTTGCAGACTATTATGTAAAAGAATGCAATATGTATGCAATATTTTTGGATTTTTTTTTTGTGATTTTAAAATATGCAAAATGCAATTTTAAAACCCTATATGAAATGCAAACTAATGCAATTTTGAAACCCTAAATGAAATGCAATGCAAACTAATGCAAATCCCAGATCTAGGGTTTGAAGGACTATCAAATTAGAAAGCTCATAGTGTAAGAATGTCAGGTTCACCAAAATGAAATGGTGGAAAAAGGGGGAGATCTTAGATTTCACCAAAATGGGACACCTCAAACACACCTTTTCCCTAATTTCATTAGAAAAAGAAATCTCCCAAGGATAGGATTGACTTTCAACCTGTTATCACGGAATCTAGCAGCGCTCGTTCCATGGATAACCCCCCTATGAAACTTGTCTGTTTCCTAGAATTCGTGAAGTTCAAGCACGCATCACGAAGTGATTTTTAGGCCACCTCGAAATGCGTTCCTAAGCCTCGAATAGTCAATTTGAGCATTCCCCCATGTTCGCCTCGCGAAGACCTTCGAAACGAGATCTTTCGCGAAGTTTCACTGTTCGTACTTAGTAAATTACGGAAAATGCAGTGGCACTGAAAAAGTGCGCTCCTGCCTTGAAGCCAAAATTGGCTAAGTCTGGAAAATGCAAGGGCGCTAAAATTTAGCGCTCCTGCATGCAGTGAAATTTTCAAAAAGTGCAATAGTGCTAAATTTTAGCGCCATTACACTTTTCTTCGCCACTTAACTCTTTTTCATGGTTTTGGCACGTTTCTTCATGTTTTCGCGTTTTTCGTCAATCGTGCCACTTTTCGTGCCTAGATTTATTGCTCGACTTGAGTTAGGTTTTTAATTTTCCTTTTCACTTAAAAGTATGAATTCGCCATTTTCATTGTTTACATTTCATGTTCTTTTCTCTCCTCTTGCTGTGCGAGTTTTCTTCAAACTGCAAAAACGTTTTTTTGGAAATTTCGCCATTCCTTCAGCACTCTTCGCGTTTTGGTTCGGGTAAGTCGTTTTGCTTTGTCTTTATTCTTCTTTCATTTGTATTTGTTCAATATTAACATACACGTTTTTGTTTTCTTTTCTTTCTTCTGTCGCGTTTTCTTTCCCTGCGCGTTTCTTCTCTTCATTCGCGTTTTTGTTTTTGTTTCTTCTGTTTCTCTTCGCGTCTTTTCCTCCATTCGCGTTTTTCTTATCTTCACGCAATGGAACCCTCACTTATTGTTTTGAATGCGCATTTCTTTCCTCCATTCGCGTTTTCTTTCCCTACGCATTCTTTCCTTACTTTTACCCTACACGTTTTGTTCTTCTCCATTCGCGTTTTTCATCTTATCCTCACACAACGCAAATTCTTGTGTTTCATTTTAATTCCTTTCTCCTCACCAACTTGTATCTTTCCAACGTTTTTGTGCTTGTTAAGCACGTTATTCATGTCGCTCTCTTCATACGTTTTGGAGCAAACTTTGAAATCTCAAAAAAAAGAAGAAAGATTTCTTGATGAAACCCTTGAATGCGTATACATTGATATTGAGACAAGTTTCAAAGCTTTCCATGAAAACAAAAATTACCAAGCATAGGCACTATTTCTATTCATCCTTACATTTGTCTTTCACTAAAAATATGCTCAAATGCTGAAGCACTAAAATTTAGCGCCATGACATGTTGCAATACATGTTATTTTTCCTAACACTGAAAGATGTAAGGGCGCTAAAATTTAGCGCCCTTGCATCAAAAGTGATTTTCCTGAGATGT
>VDFB02037680.1:0-23311 GCA_007258455.2 Sequoia sempervirens | reverse complement strand
TTTTGCAACGAAGTGTTGCCCTTTTTGAAGAAAATTTGTGAAACTTTGCATTCATGCTTTGTGAATGAAATTCGATTAATAAAGAAAAGGATTGCAAGCCAAACTTTGCGTTGGATTCGATACTTTTGTGAGTTGATCTTATTTGGTAGTGATTAGCTTGAAGAATCTGAAGGACTCTAAGTAGTTTATGTAAACTTTGTGTTACATTTATTATTTAGATTGCATTTGTATTTCTGTTTATCATTTGGTTGAATGATCTACAAGACTTTGTGCTTGTAATCATTCATGCTCTTGCATGTTCTGGTTGAGTGATCTACAAGACTTTGTGCTTGTAATTATTCATACTTTTGGATACTTTTGTCGAAGGATCTACAAGACTTTGTGCTTGTAATCGTTCGTACTATTTGATACTTTTGTTGGATGATTCACAAGACTTTGTGCTTGTAATCGCTCATGCTGTTCGAGGAATTACCGCTGCCTAAGAAGACTTTGTGCTTCTAATGCGACAAACGTACATCCGCGATACAGATCCAACATTGAAAAGTGCTATGGAACGACTTTGTGCCTTCGGAGCTTCCTTTTACTTTATTTGTTTGTTATTAATCACTTCTGGTATCTCTACGCTTCGCTTTGACGAGATAGAGATATTGGTATTACTGCTAGTTGTTAGTTTAAGGTTATCAAGAATTGTAAACGCCCAACGGTGAAGCATTGTAAACATCTTCTCTGAAACAAGAGAGAAGGATGAATGTAACACACCCCCCCCACTCCGTAAGTTTCGTGTACATTTTGTAATTACTTGTTTGATTTACTATCGCTTCTGTTAGCAGTAAGAAGGGCGCCTCCCCTTTCCGAGAGGAGAGATTCACATCTCATATAGCTGTGGCTGAAGTCCAAGTTGTGTAATCTATCGAAAAGCTGATTACATAATTTTCACCCAACACAACCTTGAGGTGAGTCAACCCTATTACGAAGGTCTGCTATTTTCTTATGACAAAAATGACTGTTTGGTTGTTTTTGGAGATAAATTTAAATGCATTAGCAAACTCAATTGTACGACCTAACACTTGAAATGTAGATTATTATGATAACAAAAATGAAAACAAGAAGTTACAGGATATCTGAGAAGGGTAGGGTGGTATGTACCTAGCACTAAAAGTGGGTTTTGAACACTGCTGAAGGACAGGGTCTTTGTACAAGGGTCCAAAATCTGATTTTGTAGTCCTTAGATCTTGGATCTAAGCTTTTGATTTCTCCAAGTTTGATTGTCGGAAAGCAGGAAATAAAATTTGTAGGTGAGTTTCTGTAGCTTGACAACAATGTTGACAATTTTGCAAAATTGCTCTTTTGATTAATTCTAGTCCTTATTCACTTGTAAATCTGCACGTACAAAGAGAAGAAAAATGTTTGTTCTTGGGTGAATAGGGGTTTGCTTTAGTCAAACCTCATGTTGGTGATTAAACCTTGATGATAAAACAATGATAGATGGAAGGAATTGATGAATGAACAATGCTATTTCACAACTCACCAAACCCTTAATGGCTGCTCTTAGAGGATTGAAGTCTAACACATCACTCCAAGGAGCTTGATCTTGCATGAATTGGCTTGATTGATTGCTTGAATGCTTGAAAGCTACATCACAATGTTAGCTCCAAAACATGACATGAAGATGCATATACTTTGACATGATGATATGATCTTGATTGTTGTTGTAGGTGACTAATAAATCTGCTCTTCAATGCTTTTGACAATAATATTTGCTCTCGTGAAAGTTGCCTTAGATAATGTTGCTTAGATTTGAATTGATAAAAAGACCTTGTATTTATAGGTGTTTGTCTAATTTCTTGAAAATTAGATTCCATAAGCCAACATTTGAAACTTGAATTTGAATCATTAAAATGCCGCCAAAAAATATTAAAAATTGGGTCCTAGGACCTAAATCCAGGACACAATTTCCAAGGTGTTTAAATTAATGTTAGCAATTGTTTAATATAGGTTTCTCTTTCGGAAAACGGGAATAATAAGGCTTTGTAATGCATAATTTAGGTAATTAGAAGCTTAATTAAATCCAACTAATTAAGGGGATGGAAACATAGTGTGAAAATGTAAAAGAGTACATTTTTCTACACTACATGTTGAATATGTCAAATCCTATCAACAAATTTGGTATCCCTATTCAATTCCTTTTTTGCATGGGGTGATGCCTCATCTGACATGATAGATATTGCTACATTGATGGGTGCCAATAGCTGCAAGTTGAGATAAACTTCAAATGAATATTTCCCATAGAGCCATTAGGAGTTTGATTGTAGTTGTGTTGGACATAAGGCAAGCTCTTGCTGCACAAATTTGAAAGATACAATTAGAGAATTTGCAAGATCATGAAACTAACAACTTCCATTTGCCCATCTATATGTGGATGGAATGTTGTGGATTTTGTTAATGTTGTGTCCAACAAAGACCAAAAATGATTGAGAAATCTACTATCCATGTTTGATACGATGGTCTAAGGTAGGCTAAAATCACTAGGGATAGACTACTAGGGTTTCTTAAGATTCAATAGGATGTGTACATGCCCTATTTTTGATTTTTTGGCTTTACAATTGCATAGGTTGTGCAAGATCTATTGTTTACAAAAACATCATTGTGTAATCTGGCTAGTAGAAGTACTTTTGTAAAACCATGGTGTGCTTTGTTCCAAAGTGACTTGCTTCTTGACTATAGCGAGCCTCCGAAATCATCTTCTAACACTCCTTAGTAAGAACACAAATGTGTCCATGTGGCATACGAGTCCTTTATTAGGTGTTATTCAAGAACTTGTTGTGAAGTTGCGAAACTCTTGTACATGTCAAAAAGGTTAGGGTCTCTGAGATACAGTTGGGGCCATTGTGATGTCTTGTGCCTACAAGATTCTAGAACCATCGTCAAGGTTGTAATTGGAGGCTAGCTCATCAATAACTCTATTTATACTACCTTTCTTGTATTGAATGTTGAGGTGGAACTACTGAAGATAAGTAAACCACCTTTGATGCTAGTTATTTTGTGGGTTGGTTTGAGTTTCCATGAATTGTACAGGCTTGTGATTTGTGTAGATGTTAGTCCTCTTTCCTAGAATATAATGCTTCCATTGCTTGCAATCTTGGACCATAGCGTAGTGGTCTTTGTTGTACGTTGGATACTTGTGTAATGTGTTAGAATAGGTCTTTATGGTAGGCAACATGATGCCCATGTTGAGTGAGAATTGCTCCCAATGCATATTTTGAGGCATTTGTCTCAATCTCAAAAGACTAGTAGATTAGGCGAAATAGGAACCCGTATTATACTTTTGTCCATATGTGGCTCCCCCTTTTGTTGCTTGGCTCAAGAGGTCAATCAATGTGAGAGAATTTGAGCACAAGCCTTCTCTAGAAGTTGGCTAGGCCTAGGAAGCTCTTGCTTTTGTGAGGTATCTTAATTCGACTTATTTTCGTTCACTTGAATCTTCCTTGGGTTGACGTTGATGCGATATTTGTTGATAAGGTAATCAAGGTTGGATTTTGATCATTTCACAAAAGCACTTCTCAAGATGGGTGTAGAACTAATTTTGGGGTAGGGTTGAAAGAACTTGTTCATCATGTTGTATTTGATCTTCCCAAGTCTTATTGAAGACGAGGATGCCATCTAAGTCATAGTTTAGAAGCACTTGGCAAACCTAAGTTTTGACTCTAACTTAGGGTTTGACAAAAACTTGGCATATTAAAAAAATACATAAACTTGTAATGAACTTTAAAAAATGCAAAACAATGAATTTAGAAAACTCATAGGTAATTTTGCCTTCTTTTTAGACCAAAAAAGGGGTACAATGCACATCATTGTGTCCTATTGATTATAAATTGCAAATCCATCTATTTAAAAATTTATCATCTAGCTAAACTTCTTAGTGGCTGCATGAGTGCCCATGAACTAGATTGTAAAGATTCCTCTTGAGGAACAATGTCATCCTTAACTATGTCATGATCATCCACCGAAGCCCCTCATGACACTTACAACTCTTCTTGCACCTACACTTCTACACGATCTGCCCATTCTGTTGCTTCCTTTCAATGTCAATGATCTCATCCATGAGAACATGGGCTTTGCATCCTTGGCAATCCAATCCAAAAATGGATTGATGTCATCCAAGTCAATCACTTTGTGAGTCTCCTTTCCCTCTATCTTTTTGACACGAAGATGGAGGTTGTATTGTACAAAAACAAGGCCATTCAAGAGCTTTTGGATCAACTTGTTGGGCTTCTTCATAGTGTGCTACAAGGTTAAAATGCAAATGGGAAGATTTTGTGTTTTTGCACTATAATCTTCCCACCACAAATCTGCAAGGAGAACATTTATAACTTTGTATGTAACTTAGTATACTACAATTGCATTTATTAAATCCAGGAAATATTTTTTTAACCTAGTTGTTATGCAATTCTGCATCAAATGCATAGAGCTGAAGAAGACAACCTGCCTTTTATAGCCTTGTAAATCTACAACTTGTCCATAATTATGTCTCTAAAGGCTTCATTGGGCATCATCCTTTTATACATCTTTTGATGTCATCCATATAATGCTACTTTTCTCCCAATGTTAATTAAGTATTTGCAACATATTTAAATAGTTAATACTATAGTTTAATATAATTTACAATCAAAATAGATGTAAAAAACAATGTACACTATACATTTGATAATTTATAATAACTCTAAAATAAAGAATTAACATAATAAATTAAATAAGTTAATAACACGACATGATTCAATCGGATTAATGTCATAATCATAATATGCTCAATATCTTTTTTTTTTTTGATTCATAAGATAAAGTATTAAATTAAAATATCAAAATATTACAGAGTGTCCAACATGGCAGGGAATGCAGAACACCACCCAAATAGACCAACTAGCCAAAAAGTCTAGTAATGACCACGCAGGGTCAATTATCACAGGGGTTACAAAATGTGGGAAACCATATACTAAAATTCCCATTGACCCAAGACCATAGACTAAAACTAACCCATGTCGAAAATTTACATATTACAGTATTTAATTACCAGCACTAGCCTAACCCAGAAAGCCATTGGCAGCAGCAAATGCACGAAAGTCCTTGATACCGCAGCGGTCGAAGGAGTGAGAGAGTTTGAACACTTGCAACAGATAGTCCGTGCCCACTGCCGCAACCTGTTTGTGCTCTACTAGAGCCATCCCCATCAAGTCAAAGATGAAGGGATAGTATTTCACCACTTCACCCTGCTTGTAGAAGGTGGGAATGTCACAAGGCCTTGACATACCCATACCCGGGATGGCAATGGTGAGAACTTCTTCCAAACCCACCAGCCGATCCACATAGAAGAGCTGCTTCACCAGAGCCTCGGTGTCCTTTTCCATCCTAATCTCCAACAAAATGGCCAAGAATCTAGAGGTGGTATGTGTTCCTACCTACTTGGTTTCGCAATTCCTGATGAAACCTTTGCCCAAAACCATTTTCATTGCAGCGAGAATTAGTGGGTCATATTTCTTCAACAACCGCTTGAGATGCTGGTTTGAGACCACACCATTAAAAGCCATCTCCCTTACCGTGCTATCTAGTTGGATAGGAGTGTCTGCACCAATATTTGTCAATGTCTTTGCAAACATCTTGACAACAAACTTAGATTGTTCACCCATTGCAATTGCGATCACAAACCCACGCCAATGCCTTGCAGGAGCTCAAAAGATAGTTCTGTGGGAAGCAGATCGCCCAACATTCGTGTTATGAAATTGCAATGGAGGCGGGGATCATGTCATGATATAATGAAGATGGCAAGTGTAAACGCCTGCCGTGCCAAGAGCCAGCTTGTCCAACTCATGAAAGCCACTGACTTGCAGGATTTAGTCCTTTCCCCAAGTCCCTAGGACGAGAATGAGGTGATGACGCAATCTTCCAGATTGTGGGCTTTGTAAATCGCGTTAAACCTTCATCATTACGTTGCCAACGATATCTTGTGTGTTATTGATGAAACCAACTTCCACCCTGGCACCTCAACGTCATCTTGTGAAGCCCATGTCAAGCGGTGTGGCAGAGACTTAATTTAGGTGGCAGTGCTCCCCGACCTGCCCACACCACTTGTGTGGGAAGAGTGCCCTCCCATCCATCCACAATATGCTCAATATCTTTTAATGTCAATGGTTTTCAATACTTATTTGAATCACAACACTTGGAAAGGTCACTCTCACCTTAGGAAGATTTCAGTGGTATTGGCTCTTGCTATGTCACAATTTGAAGGACTTGTGTAAAAACACAGTATGTGTCTACTCGCACAAAGCCCTAGCCAAAACGATCTTGGCTGTGCTTTGTACCCAGAGTTAGACACACTCTGCGTGCCCCTTATCCAATGCCCATAGCCCACCAAACCACTTTATTCTTCCTTGTGTGATCTCCATGCCCATTTCCAAGTCTCATATAAATGCTTTATATAAGCCTTAAGGGTGGTTTTTCAAACCATCACACCGTTTTACAATGGTTGTCTTTACTAATTATTAAATAAATATTAAATACATTTATTACTCCCCTTTTAAAGGACTTTATGTAAATATTCTTTATTTATCTCCACTTTAACCAAAGGATCATATTATCCCTTATTTTTCTATCTCCTTTTAATGCTTTCATAATTTTATTTTCACTTTGGGGGAAAAGTTCCATAACAATCCATAAGCTCCTCATCAGCCCTAAAGAAATTTGATAAGAAATACTTCAATTTCAAGTAATATGCCGTAACATGAAGGAGTTGGTAAAGTTGCTTGTTCCACCTTTGAACAATTATGTTCCAAATGGGTTCACATTTTCTTTTGTTGGATGCATAGTAATGTTGGATGGCCTCCTTGGACTTTTCAATGGCCTCATGTAGATAACCCACGAGATGGTCTTCACTATCCTTTCCCCTTTGGTGTTCTTTGAGTAAGTAGAGTGATGTAGGGAGCATTCTAGGGCTCAAACAATTTTGCATCACTGAAAAGGAATTTCCTTTCTATTGTGTTTTTGAAGTGTGCATTTAGTGTTTAGGTTTGCGGTTTTGTGTGTGTTTGGAAGCACAAAGAGTCTATTGCAGTAATGTGAAGACTAGTAGTTGAGATAGTTGTGCTGCTTGGAACTCAAGTTGAAGTAGAACCTTGTCTTGGGACAGAGTATGAACCCTTGCGAAACTGCACTGTAGAGTGTGTAAATTAGGTGTGGCATGTTGTTGTGTAAGCTTGGTGAAGTAATGTAGAATTTAGTCTATGCCTTGGAATGTGGATATGTGAAGATTTTGTTTGAAGGCCAATAGGTGGATAACAACAAACAGCTTCTTGATGGTTATGTTAGATTGTGCAAATTTCCAGGGGCATTCTAGAAACAGTTGGAGTGTTAACAAGCATGCAAAGGAACGAAAGCATCATAGGATTTTGGAGCTTCGGAATGAAATATGTGGCACAGGAGAGACCTTTCAATTCCCACACTTGTGGAAAGATCAAAGATCATTGTGTCAGGATTGAAGTGAATTGAATCCTAAAAAGAGTTGTGAAAGTCATAGTTATAACTTATAGTCATAGGCATAATTGGGCTTACAACAAAGGGATAGATTGTATTGCAGAGTCTGCAAATAGGTTGAGCATTGCTGGTTGGGTAGCATAGATTAGTTAGGTTCCATACATTTTGGAGTGGCCCTAAGGGCTTGTAATTCTTTTGCATATTTTAGAGATTGTTTTGTCCAGGTTTTTTGTTGTTCTTCCTTATTTAGTGCTTTTGTTACATAACTCTAGGAAACTATTAGTCAGCTGTTCATTTGACTTGCTTGTAGATTACATCAAGTGGTATCAGAGTTGGAACTGAGTCCTCTGTGTGAGAGTTAGTGAACTCCATAACAAAGTACATTCGTGTGTTGCATTGCAAGTGGATCAGAGAAACTATGGCCCACAAAGGAAGAAGAGGAGTAGCTGGAAGCCTATGCTTGGCAAACCTTACTAAAATGATCAAATCCCTTCAGGCAAGGTTTGATTTCAGGGAGACTACACACAGAAGAGGATAGGTCATGATAGAAGACATTAGTGAGGATGAGAGGGAAGATGTTGCTGTGCAAGAAGCCGTAGACAGTGGACACTGATTTTGATGAAGAAATCACTGCAGAAGATAGGTTTGTAAGAGCCATAATGAGAGCTAAAAGCAAATTGAGGTCTGACCTACTAACTTATTCAGGAAATTTGAATTCGGGAGAGTTGATAAACCAGATATTAAAGTTGGAGAAATATTGAGTTTGAAGCAATTGATGACCCCCATTGAGTCAAGTATGCAAGCACAAAGATGAAGGGACATGTTGTGTTGTTATGGGACTTTGTGCAAAGTGAGCACATCAAGAGTGATAAGGGAGATCTATGATTGGGACCATATAGTCAAGAAGTTCTAGGTTAACATTATCCTGCTAAACTACACAATGGACTTATTCAAGGTCCAAAATTTGCACCAAAAGGAAAGATGATAGAAGACATTAGTGAGGATGAGAGGGAAGATGTTGCTGTGCAAGAAGCCATGAACAGTGGACACTGATTTTGATGAAGAAATCGCTGCAGAAGATAGGTTTGTAAGAGTCATAATGAGAGCTGAAAGCAAATTGAGGTCTGATCTACTAACTTGTTCAAGAATTTTGAATTCAGGAGAGTTGATAAACCAGATATTAAAGTTGGAGAAATATTGAGTTTGAAGCAATTGATGACCCCCATTGAGTCAAGTATGCAAGCACAAAGATGGACATATTGTGTTGTTATGGGACTTTCTGTTAAGTGAGCACATCAAGAGCGATAAGGGAGATCTATAATTGGGACCACGTAGTCAAGAAGTTCGAGTTTAAGTGTTGGTGTGAATGGGGTAATTTCCTAACTAGTTATTAGTGAGGACCTATTCACATTATTATAAGTTTACTTAGGAGTTAAGTTTCCTAGTTGTTTTTTCTAGAATTTAGTTATAATGGGGCCATGTCTCATTATTTACTTTTAGTTATCTAGGCATTTAATAATTCTCTCATGCATTTAATATTTGCATTGAGGTTGTTATGACTTAGTTATCTCGTGATAGGATTAAAACACTCGTCATGATCTTGTCTAATCCTGTCTCTTTCCTTGCCTATATAAGCAAGGCTTCATATGTACATTTCATTCATCCAAAGCTCAGTTGATTGTTGTGTAAGTCCAATATATCATTGCAAAGTTGAGTATTACATATTGGCCACATCTTGCATCCATTGTTGCAATTTCATGTTTTTGCTTTTCCCTCTTGTGGAAGGTTGTTGGTGGTTTTTGCAGATGATCTTGGAGGCTTGAGTCCTTGAGTGACTCAAATGTGTTGTATGAGCTATATCTCAGCTCCTATACTACATCATCCAAGAACTACAATGACTATTCCGGCGTCCAAAATTCTAAACTAAAAAGGAAACATCGGTAAAAGAGTACATGAAAGAGGTCTTATTGAATCAACACCCAGGCTGACTTTGATGAGACAACACAGAAAACAGCCCTTGGTGATACCAACGGGTTGTCCATCCAATCCAAGATATTTATGCCTGCTACGATGCCTTGGAGAAGAAGCCACTGGGCTGTCCGTAGAGGAGAAGTTCTGCAGGAAATGATGGTTTAAAGAGGCGTAGTAATGCAGTGAGCAACAGGGAACAAAAAGATGCCAGAAACAATAAAAGTTAAAGGAGAGTGCAACAAGGAGTTTTACATAGAGCTCCAAGGGAGAGAAGACTTCAAGCTACAAACGAAGAAGAGGGGAAAGAGATGGTGGCTTCAGAGGAATTGCTTCATATGTGGACAAATAGGTCATAGGGCACTTGAATGTCTGAAGCCAAACGAGAGCAAGGTTGTTTGAAGAAGAGTGTGCATGTTCACAACTTGAAAAGGAGAATGAAGAATAAAGTGCATGGAGAAAACTTGATGATGCACAAAGTTCTACTCGAGCTAGCCAAAGAAGAAATGAACCATGTTTAGGAAGAGCATCTTTCGCACCAAGCACAAGCTAGGTGGTAAGTGTTGCAAATTGATAATTGATGGAGGCAGCACAAACAACTCAGCATCAATTGAGATGGTTTAGAAATTTGTTTTAAAACATGTCGCATACCCCATGACATATGAAGTCTCTTGGTTGTAGAAGGCACAACTCATTGTGACATATAAGACTGAATTACACATTGGAGGGCACACAAACAAGGTACGATGTAATGTGAACCCAATGGATGTATGGGTCAATTCTGTTGCTGATTTGTGGATAATGATTTTCAATATCTTACCAAGATTTCATACATCATATTGGTTTAAGTTTAAGTTATTTATGTTTCTCTATTTCAACTTCCTCTGTTGGATGCTGCTTGGTGTATCAATCAACCCTGGCACTGATCTTTACATTTCCAATAGAGAAGGATCTTTACATTTCCAATAGAGAAGGATTCTAAAGTGCACACATTATAGCACATCTAGTGTTAGAGATCTCAAAGTTGATGATCAAGAATCGCTAGTTGGTTTTGTCATTATCTCCTCATTCACTAAGATCCCCATCAGCAAAGCTAGTGAGATGACAAGGAAAATCACAGAAGGGCACCGCTAGATTGGTTGAAATTCATCTCAGGTCAACCTTTGCCGTTGATGCAATTTATGAACAGACACGGGGTTTTCCTATGGTTTCACCTGTCATACTTAGTAGCATACTTGTTTACGGAATATTTTGAGAAGGCCATTGAGTCTTATCTCCCTAATTTCTAAAGGCTAAAATGAAATGGTGGAAAATATTTCACTGATACAAATGTAAATTGGACACATGGGAGTGACAGTGTGACCCCGTAAGAATATGCCAGATTATATAAGATTCACAATGGAGATGGAGAATAACAGTTACCAGTTACCTACCTTTCTTCTATGTTCTTAAAAGGTGTGATGGATTGACCATTTGAAACTTAATGACATGCATACTTATACTTGCAAGCTGATTCCCCTCACTGCCCATCACAAAAAGATGTTCTCTAAACTCTAGCTGGTAGCTTGAGGTTTTTGAAGAATGAACATATCGAGCAAGAAAAGAGACATTTGAGCTTCTAAAAAGGAATGACTACACAGACTGGAAAATCTAGATGTTTCAGAAGGCTAGTAGTTTTTTGTCCCATACATCTGGAGGTCAACAAACATGATTACCAAAATCTTGAAGAGGAACTACAGTAGAGCAACCTTCTTCCACACACCTTAAAAACAAGTTTGAAATCACATCAGAAACAGTTTATTACAACACAAAACAATGATGTTTATCTAGTTTTTTTTTCCTGTTATAGCCTGGACATTGGTGAAACAAGTAGATCTATTCAATTGAGGACTCATGAAGTGGTTCAGATATAGACTCAGCCAGGGTGGTAAATCACTTTAAAGAGTCCAAGGCTATCCATTTTGCCACATTTTTTCTTTGAGCAAGTTTAATGTATTTCTATGTAATAGCTAATGTGTGATGCATTTGCAAGGTTGTAAAATGTGATTCTTTTACATTGATAAGTTGTATATATGTGTGGTACCATGAAACCTAGAAAACTCATACCTTTACCCCTTGATACTTGTCACTCTTATTGGAAGTGCATCACCATCTAAAGAGGCATATGGAAACATTTCCACACCTACTTCAGAGGATGACATTTCCTTGTGTCTGTCTCCTGGAAGTGTTATTGAAAATCAGCAAGCTTCTTACATAATTTTCTTGCATATGGCATGTAGGTTAAATTGATTTTTTCCTCAAGTTCTAATAACTGGTTGACAAGCATTAAAAAGCTGAAGAAAAGGAGAAGAGAAAAACAGTATTAAGTATGTATTTTTCTATTTTTTATGAAATTTTACGAGATTTTGTGCAGAAAAATTTCCAATCAAATGCTAAAGTGGTACTAGAAACTAGAAAGAATAGAAAAACTGAGGTGGTTTATTATGTCTGGGTATGGAAGTTTTATTAATTGATTGAAATGAGGAAGAGGGGTACAACATGGCAGTAGCTTGTACTAGGCTATATATATATATAGCACCTATGTTGGGGCATGGAAGTTTTATTAATTGAATGAAATGAGGAAGAGGGGTACAACATGGCAGTAGCTTGTACTGTGTAAGAGACTAGGTGTCTCTCAACCCGACCGCTGACTAAGAATGCAAGTTTTTTTGTTTGTTTTGATTTTTTTGTGGTTTTTTGCTAATATGGTGCAATTTTGAAAGAAAAATGCTTGGAAAAATTCAAATAAAATACTATGGATTAAATATGAAGGAATTCAATTGATGACATTTTTTTTGTGGTTTTTTGCTAATAAAGAGAATGGTGCGATTTTGAAAGAAAAATGCGTGGAAAAATTCAAATAAAATACTACGGATTTAAATATGAAGGAATTCAATTGATAGATTGATGCCGAATAATTTATTGTTCTTCCAAATTGATTACAACTATGATTAATCAACATGCATAGAAAAAGGCAATGGCATTTATTCAGAAAACCTGGTTATTGCAGCCGTCAAAAAATGGTGAAGATTAGGTACGGCCAGCCTCAACAGAACCTTCCAACCTCGTAATTGATGCAAACTAACCCAGAGACCAAGGCGTCCCAACAGGTGAAGGAAGAAGACAAAAAAGCAAGGTGTCCAGGACCAGCAATAATGGAATCCGTACAACCTTGAAAATTGTGCTAGATGAACTAAACCAGCCACTCAAAGATATCACTTTTCCCTGAACAAATATTGAATCAAACCCTGAAGAATCACTTCACAATAAACTCTGTAATAACTTCTGAATGAAGCTATTCAACTGACAGGCAATAAATCAACTGATATTTCACAGCCTCTGAACTGCAATACACTGAAGATGGCTCGTTCTCCAATACAGTAGAAAACTAAAACCCTTGGCTTCGTTCTTTGTAGAAGATAATGGCTAAAATCGATTCTCATATGCATAATAATGAATTTCTTCCAAAGAAACCTTATATCTCCTCAAGCAAGTCGATTTCCTTCAAAAAACATCATTTAAATAAACTTTGAATTTCACTTTTAATTTTCCAATAGTTTGGATGCCCATTTAATTATAATAATTAATTGAAATATGGCCCCTTCTTCATGATGGTCAACCCCTTCATTAGGTCACTTAAGTTATAACATAAATTTACATTATAACTTTATAATATAAACTTCAATTAAATTAATATTTATTTTGGCAAATAAATATTAATATCTCCCTCAATATAAGTCCAAATGACAAGTTGTCTGAGCCGGATGATAAGTGACTGAATCTACATATGACCAGACCATATTGCCAAAAATAGCAGGGGTGCTCCACTGAGTGTCTCTATTTACTAAAAATAGTAAGTCAAGCAAATGATGTCCAAAAAACCCCGAACGAAAGCCAACTGAATAATTCTGACAACTGAAGCCGAGCCATGCCTCCATAAGACCCTCTATCCTCCATATTAGCCTGCGAGGGCCACATAATAGGCTAATCTCAAGTACTGAGAGATGTCAACTAGAAGGGGACATTACAATCCGCCCCTCCTGAAATTGCTTGTCCTCAAGCAATCTCAACTCAGGATCCTGCAAAATCTCCTCACTCTCCCACGTATCATCCTCCACTGGTAAATCTCTCCACTTCACTAGATATTCTCTGATGGTCCTCCTGCATAGCTGTCTCTCCCTATACTCCAGGATAGACTCAGGTACTAAAATCAACTTTCCCTCATCATCTAAGGGAGGCAATACTGCTGAAGGTACCACACGATGTCCTAACGTCTTCTTGAGACGTGACACATGAAAAACATTGTGGACCTTACTATCTGCTGGAAGCTCTAGCTCATAAGCCACCTCTCCAACACGCCTGACAATCCTGAAAGGACCATAGTATCGTGGCTTGAGCTTCTCTGATCCACTCTTCCTGAGAGTAGACTGTCGGTAGGGCTGCACCATGAGATATACCATGTCTCCCACCTCAAAAGATCTCTCCGTCCTCTTCTAATCTACATACTGCTTTTGCTGATTTTGTGCCTTAGCAATATTCTCCTTAAGAGCCTTCATAATGTCCTGACTCTCCTGCAATAAGTCTCCAGGGATAGGCACTATACTGTCACTCAGTAGCAAATCAAGAAAATTAGGTGCCTCATACCCATACAACGCCATGAATGGGGACATCTGAATAGTCATGTGGTAAGTGGTATTGTAACAATACTCACATAAGTACATCCACTTAACCCACGTCTTTTGCTGCCCTGCTATGTAATTCCGAGGTAGCCTTCAACCCATTTGTTCACTATCTCCGTCTGACCATCGCCTTGCGTGGTAATCGGTGTTTTCGATGTAAGTTTCCTGCCCACAAGTCCGAACACCTCTCGCCGAACATCTTCAGAATCGACTATCCCCTCGTCGCCAACCATGCCCTGAAACCCGCAAATCGAAACCCTGTAAAAAATACCCCGGCCCCGGTGGTAGCGAAATAGTGGTGATTGGAAAGGCGGGCATACTTCGTTCTATCCACAACTATATATATATGCAATCATCAGCCCTTGGGCTTAGGAAAACCCGCGTGAATAAAAATCCATCGGTCGTGCATTCTCCCACTTCATATCGTGAATCGGCGTGGTCGCGAATAACCCCGTACCGGATATGTTCTCCCGCTTTGTTTTCACGACAAAACAAGCGTACCTGCACATAATCGGGCAGCTCATCTGCTTTAAGACCCTTCCATGTAAATCTCTCCCGAACCTGTCTGTATGTCTTAAATTACCCGGGATGCCCTACTGTAGGTACATCATGGAAAGTTCACAGAATGGTGTTCTTCATCTCTGACCTTGGGATCAAGAAAAACCTATTCTTGTAAATGATCAAGTCATTTACAAGTGTGTACCTGGTGTCCACAATAGATCCTTCAACAATACCAGATGCCCATGTATCCTTGGCATACTCTGCCACAATCAAGTGCCTCCAATCCTCTGCAACTGCACTATAGAACTCGATGAGTCGGTATGCGGAAAGAGCCGCCAAGCAGCTAACATTTCTAGAAAATTTATTACAGTGATGCCGCCAAAGTCATATTCGTAAACTCGGCCTCAACGCAAATTTTTGTTGGACTATCATTCAAATCTCGCTTGTCTTTAGGAAATGCCTCTGCTTATTATGCGATCAGCTTTAATACAAACTTACTACCCACTCAAATATTGCCTCGACTTCTGGCTAAGGCATGCAATATGGCCACATTTCCTTGTCGTATGGTACAAACCCTCTCGTCCTCTCGAGCTTCCTCGCCTTATACACCGTGCTTGTCCCGTGATAAGCAACGCCCAATGCCCTCACTAGGAAACATCAAGACCGAAGCTCAAAAGTGTTCTCATAAAACGGCGCTAACACCGACATGTAGTCATAAAGCCTTTGAACTCACAAAACACTTCGAAGCCCTGCAGGAGTCCACCGAATGCACCTTTTTTTAGCAAATCCATTATAGGTGCCATGCCAGCCTGCATCCACCTGATGAGTAGAAACCACAACCCAAGAAATCCCCGCAGTTTAAAAGGTCTTTGTGGGAGAGCTGACCCTATGATAGCACGGGATTCCTCCAGATCCATCCAGACCCTCCTACCATAATATGTGGCTCAAGTATAACACAACAACCCACCCATCCTCAATCACACTCTGGATTCCTTGGTATACAAGGACTCCCTATCCAAAATGCTGAGTACTGTATCCAAATGAGCCAAGTGCTCCTGCCATGTCCTGCTATAGACCAATATATCATCGAAGAAGACAAGTACATATCTCCTCAAATGTGAGTGGGAGACCCTGTTCATGGTGGACTAGAATGTCGCTGGAGCATTGGTTAGCCCAAATGGCATAACCACAAACTCAAAATGTCCACAATGACAGCGAAAAGCGGTCTTCTCAACATCCTGCTCACGAACTCTAATCTGATGATATCCTGATCTTAGGTCTATTTTTGAGAACATGCACCATGGAGCTCATCAATAAGCTCATCTATACAGGGTATGGGATATCTATTCTTAATAGTCCTCTTATTTAGGACCCTATAATCTATGCACATACGAAGGGTACCATCTTTCTTCTTCACTAGAACAACCGAAGAAGCAAATGGCGATTTACTTGGCTGAATGTGACCCATAGCAAGCAGCTCCTTGATAGTCTTCTCTATCTCATCCTTAAGCCGCTTTGGGTGCTGGTAAGGAGTAATCATGACGGGCTTGGCGCCCTCCTCAAGCTCTATGATGTGCTCAATACCCCTGTCTGGAGGTCTTCCTGGTGGGATGTCACTGAAAACCTTCCCATGCTTAACTCTCAACTACTGAATGTTAGGATGATACTCGGTCTTATGCTGTCCCTCCTGTTTAGGCATCAAAGTACACTCGGCAGCCCACTCAACCATGTCATGACGCATAAGTCTCTCTATCTGTCCGAAGGAAATAGTCCTGATGTTACTGTCTCGGATGGCTTTCAATAAATGAGTCTTCCCATCCACCTCGAACCGGATCTCCATGTCTTTAAGGCGAAGTATAACTTCCTCAAGAGAATGAAGCCACTTCATGCCCAAGACTATATCAATATCACCCATATTTACCACATAATAATTAGCCTTGAATTCATAATTATTTAGGCGCAAAGGAAGATCCTTAATCATACGGTCACACTTGAGAGTGTAACCATCAGCCACCTTAACTCGAATGCCCTCAAACTCTTCGGTTATGAGCCCACGCTTCTCCACAAATCTGGGATCAATAAAATTATGGGTGGCACCAGTGTCTAAAAGTGTGATAACCTTTTGACCAGCCAAAACTCCACGTAGTTTGAAAGATCCTTCCTGCTGTATGCTAGACAACCGTGCCTCTTGGAACTAGATCTCTGACTCTGCCTCCACCTTAGGCTCTGAAGCCTTTGACTCTGACTCCTCAGAACTCTCTTGCTGTCCGGAATTTTCAGATTCCAAATCCTCATAATAAGCCCACATAACCCTATTGGCCTTACCCTTAGGCCGCAAAGGACAATCATGGTTAGCATCATAGGGACCCTTGCAGTAGAAGCAAAGCTTCTTCTTGTGCAAATCATTAAGAGTCTCACGATCCAAGGGTGCTGCTGATATTCCCTTTGAATCACTCTTAAAATCAGATTTCTCTCTATTTTTATTGAATCCCTTGTTGTCCTTAAATGAAGAAGTACCCCTGGAATTGAACTTGCTTGATGGAGCTGCAAGTTCCATGCTACGTGCCTTCTTTATCGCTTCCTGTAGTGAAAGAGGATCAAATGCTTTGATCCAACCTCTCAATGGCTCCAACAATCTCTCCACGAAGAGCACAACTAGACACCTCTCTGATATGTTGGGAACCATCACGGACAAATGTTGGAAGTCTCCTATGTAGGCCTCCAAGCTACCAACTTGTCTCAACTGGGCCAAATCTTTGAAGTAAGTCTTAGGATCCTTCTTGTCGAACCGTCCCACCAATCTGTCCACGAACTCCTGGTAAGTGGTGATATGGTAATGCTGAAGTGTCACCATCCCATAATGCCACTAGTCATAAGTTGCACCCTCAAGATGCAAAGTAGCATATCTAATAGCATCCTCCTCAGCCATGGGACGCAATGTAAGGAAGGTATCTAGCTTACTGATCCAAGCCTGTGCTATAACCTTACCACTGCCGTCAAACATAGCTAAAGTGAGCTTGTTCGTGGCGTGCTTTAGGTCACTATTCTGATGTCTAGGCCTCCTATCCTGCCTGTTCTTGTAATGCTCTCTCCTCGGTAGAGAAACCCACAGCAAGTCTCTTCCGACTCCTCCGGGTCAATAACTCCCACTCATCATTCGCCTATAAGAGTATCATATCATCGCAATGTAACACTGTGCTCCTCATCATCTAAGAATAGCCCCATCAAAGCCTGTCTCACAAAGGCAGCCTTTAGTCCAAGCCCTCGCAGTCAGCCCCGCCCTCCTGAGCCTCAGATCACTCTGCCCTCACAATGACGTGGTGATTTCCGGCCCCCTAGGGTGGACCCATCCTCTCAGATAATCGGGTCAATCACTGTAATACATCAACTACTTCCCGCCGACTATCCTGAAATCTCTCTAAGAGTCCGTTAACTTCCTCGTGATCTTCCTCCCGAGGATCTCTTCGAGGGAATCTCTCGCTTCACGACTCCATGCCTCAGATTCACCAGATAGACGATCCAAGAAGAACCGCATTAACCCCAACAACCCAGTCGCCTCACCTCAGCTTTACAAGCGGTGGCTGCCAAGTTTTCCTGCTTCCTAATAATATTCCTTTTCACCTGTGGATTAAACAAAACAGTTTTCAAACCCCACAAGGATGGCAGGAAACCGCTCTGATACCATTGTAAGAGACCGAGTGTCTCTCAACCCGATCGCGGACTGAGAATGCAAGTTTTTTTGTTTGTTTTTGATCTTTTTGTTGTTTTTTGCTAATAAAGAGAATGGTGCGATTTTGGAAGAAAAATGCTTGGAAAAATTCAAATAAAATACTACGGATTTAAATATGAAGGAATTCAATTGATAGACTGATGTCGAATAATTTATTGTTCTTCCAAACTGATTACAACTGTGATTAATCAACATGCATAGAAAAAGGCAATGACATTTATTCAGAAAACCTGGTTATTGCAGCCGTTAAAAAATGGTGAAGATTAGGTACGGCCAGCCTCAATAGAACCTTCTCCAACCTCATAATTGATGCAAACTAACCCATAGACCAAGGCGTCCCAACAGGTGAAGGAAGAAGACAAAAAAGCAAGGCGTCCAAGCTTGTAGAAGAAGTACGGCCTTTCAGCTCTGTGATATGGCCTCCAACCAGCAATAATGGAATTCGTACAACCTTGAAAATCGTGCCAGATGAAGAACTAAACCAGCTGCTCAAAGATATCACTTTTCCTTGAACAAATATTGAATCAAACCTTGAAGAATCACTTCACAATAAACTTTGTAATAAATTCTGAATGAAGCTATTCAACTGACAGGCAATAAATCAGCTGATATTTCATAGCCTCTGAACTGCAATACACTGAAGGTGGCTCGTTCTCCAATGCAGTAGAAAACTAAAACCGTTGGCTTCGTTCTCTGTAGAAGATAATGGCTAAAATCGATTCTCATATGCATAATGATGAATTTCTTCCAAAGAAACCTTATATCTCCTCAAGTAAGTCGATTTCCTTCAAAAAGCATCATTTAAATAAACTTTGAATTTCACTTTTAATTTTCCAATAGTTTGGACGCCCATTTAATTATAATAATTAATTGAAATATGGCCCCTTCTTCATGATGGTCGATCCCTTCATTAAGTCACTTAAGTTATAACATAAATTTACATTATAACTTTATAATATAAACTTCAATTAAATTAATATTTATTTTGGCAAATAAATATTAATATCTTCCTCAATATAAGTCCAAATGACAAGCCGTCTGAAGCCGAATGATAAGTGACTGAATCTGCATATGACTAGACCATATCGCTAAAAATAGCAGGGGTGCTCCACTGAGTGTCTCCACTTACTAAAAATAATAAGTCAAGCAAATGATGTCCAAAAAACCCCGAACGAAAGCCAACTGAATAATTCTGACAACTAAAGCCAAGCCATGCCTCCAGAAGACCCTCTATCCTCCATATTAGCCTACGGGGGCCACATAATAGGCTTATCTCAAGTACTGAGAGATGTCAATTGGAAGGGGACATTACATACTGGGCTATATATATAGCACCTATGTTGCTGGTTCAGGTTCAGGTTTAGTATCGCTATGTTGGGCCATACAATATATAAAATATATGAAAATAATATAAATCTAAATATACTAATGATAAATTTAATATATATTTTATAATTTTTAAAATAAGAAACATAAAATATATTAATATCAAATATATAAACATAAAATAATATATCTATATTGAAGGGAATTACTGTTACAGAAATGTCAGCCTTCAGAGGCTACAAGCCATCAGTGGTAAAATATGAACATTTGAGTAACAGAGACTGCTCTGTATCCAGAGATTACAAAGGATTCAAAAATGACAAATAGCTATGGTAATTGCCCATAAAAAGTATCAAGGAAAAGATAAATAACCACAGAAGAACCATATGGAGAACAGTACCTGTTCTGTTTTCTGTTGTATTTGCTGCATAGAGGCTTAAGGATGGTTGCCATTCGAGTATATATTTATGTGCTCTAACAGCTCATATCAAGCGGCATCATCATTGAATGAGTAGTAGAACCTGGAGCCTAATGTGCAAACTGGGAAAGATTGATTCAAGCAGCATGTATAGGATACAAATTCAGTGTATGGTGGAAAAATGTGTCATAAATATTGCTCAGAACTCGTATGTTCAAAACAAGTTTGTGCCTAGACAAAACACTCTTGTGGACATTTATGAGAAGAAAACTTACGGAGCTTAATTGCAATTAAGAAAAAAAAACATTAATGAGAAGAAAATTGGCAGAGCTTAACAGTTATAAACGCCATTTCTTTTCGGTCCTAATTTTCTAAAAATCTGTTTTTTTTAAAGATTTTTTTTGAAGGTTTTACCAGGGTTCTCCCTGGGACTTTGGATTTATCCCAGAGATGTACCTGGGATGAACCCTGGGCATACCCAGAAGGGACCTGACCTGGGAACTGTACCTAGACTGGTTCAATACAGGTACACTCCCAGAAATCAGACATATCTGGAATGAGCCTATAGTCTTGGGTACCCAGGGCGCACCCAGGAGCAACCTGACCTGTGACCTGTGACCTGTACCCATGACTGGTTCAGTACAGGTACATCCCCAGAAATGGGTGAACCCAGTAACATAGTATAGCACTAACTCTAAAATTCTGAATATATACCTGGGCATACCCAGAAGGGACCTGAACTGGGAACTGTACCTAGACTGGTTCAATACAGGTACGCTCCCAGAAATCAGACATATCTGGTATGAACCCATAGTCTTGGGTACCCAGGAGCGACCTGATCTGGGACCTGTACCCAGACTGGTTCAGTACAGGTACATCCCCAGTAATGGGTGAACCCAGTAACATAGTATAGCACTAACTCTAAAATTCTGAATATATTTATTTTTTTGTAGATTATATATTTATAATTTTCTGTAATTCTATATATATATATAATTATAATAATAATTTTTGTAGATTATATATTTATAATTTTCTGTTTAAACATGACATTTCAATTTCAATCCCCATCACCTGCTGCCAAGACGCCTTTCATCTTTAGGTGACCATATCATATGGTTGCTTTGAAACACCATTCAATGCCGGATTTGAAATTTCAAGATATTTTTTGTTTTAGAAGCATTTACCTGCTGCAGTAGATTCCTTATCATAATGGTACTATTAAATAATTGGATGTGGAAGCATTTTGAATGGATAGGATAAAAACACCTAAAATATTATGAAATTTTGCTGGATAAATTTATTGATTAAGGTCAAACTCTGAGATTTTCAACCTTATTTTAATATCTAGGTGCTGGCAGGATTTTCCTTGAATTATGATGGCCTTTTATGTCATGAGGATCAGCTCTAAAATAAAGTCTTAGAGTTGAAGATTTCTTACCTTTTAATGGTTTATAACAATTTTTAAATTGCTTTTTTTGCAGGCCATACATGGAGGACCAAACATCACCAATGTGCTCATATTGACTATTGGAAATTTGGCATGGGTTTTGCTCACATCAACTTTTCAATCACATGGCAAAACAATCAAATCTCCTTCTGGGCTACAAAATGATCATCTTTAGAATTGCAAGTGGATCTGTAAAAACTGGGTCAAATCTGTACATCATATTTTCTTACTAAGGACTTGATTTGAGTGAATTTTCATTTCTCATGGAAGTCAACTATAAATGCTGGGATGCTAATCTTATCAAATTTTTTGGGTATCAAAGGAGCGGAAGATTTTTTTAAATTGGTACTTCGGATCCAAAGGTAACGAGATACCACACCTAAAGGTATAAAGTGATATCTGCTCCAGGGAAAAGCTGTACGGTGGTAATTTCTAAGGTAATGTTGCTGACCATGTATGATGTTAAGGTCACTTTGATTTAAAGATATCAAATAGATTCTTTAAAATGTCAGAACATTTTTTAAAGTAATAAAAAATTTGCAATTCATGATTCTTTGGTGTTATGTTCTGTCTCGTGGCTGATGGACAGAGGATCTATTTTTCACTAAAGGCATTTCTTTTTATGTCCTCCAGCACTTTTTCCATCATTTGTGATGGAACTTTGAAACCTTCATTCTTGCCATGCTATCATGACTGTTAAATATTCCTTACATAAAAGTTTGATTATAGAAGAAAATAGCGTTTTTAATAAAAAGTGATGGCTTAACAGAAGAGAAGAAATTTTAAATATAGAAAAGTGGTCCTTGAAGGCAAAAAGGAAAAACAATGGACGCTCCCTGGCTTAGAGGCTGATGAGCTGTATGATAATCTGGAACTCTTATAACTTTCTCCATGTTTAATGGGCATGCCAATGTCAAAAGATAAATTTCCCTTCTTGTGACATATTGGTGCAACCAACCGAGGCGGCTTAGCCTTCCTTTGGGATAGAGTATATGCCTTTGGCATCATTTGTAAGCTTTAAATAGAGCAAAGATGCTTTGAACAGCATATCCAAGATTCGCTCGAAGACTAGAAAATGCAATTGACTTTTCCGTTATATTATTATTGTCATGTAAGTCATGCAGGTGCAAATATAGGTGCTAATTATCTTTGTTGGTTATGCTTCGTGTAACACTAGATATTCTTGAATTTGTTTTGAAATGGTTGTAGCCTCTATACCTAATTTTGTAACCTGGTTTTTGCACTGGACTTTTCTTCAATGTGCCTTAAAGTCGTGTAGTTATCTGTGTGCACTCAACATGCAAGCATCTGCAAATACTACTAGATAAGAATCTAACACACTCTCTGAGATGTATTAACTCTGTTTCGTAATAATTAAATTTGAATTTCAGGATTGAGTATCTTAAGACTCATCAATGTTTTATTGCAGTTCTATGACAAATGCTAATTTCTCTTAATGTAGACCTATTTAGATCTATAGGTATGTGTTGGCATGTGGGTTTTTATACATGTTGACCTTCCAAACTCAACGGTTTGGTTTTTGAGCTTTCAAATCTGTATAGAATGTGCCATCCAAACTCAACGGTTTGGTTTTTGAATCTTGAAAGTTATGATTCAGCAATCTTTTATTGGGGTTTCTATGACAAATGCTAATTTCTCTTAATGTAGACCTATTGAGA